>JADRCC010575835.1:9979-22502 GCA_019843855.1 Hylomyscus alleni
TTCCCTCCCACACCTCCTCTCCTGCCTAGCTTTTCCCACACAGTATGCTAAATTGCTGCCCAGGTTGGGTTTGGTGACAACAGGCAGCCTGGCAGGCTTGGACAGAGATTTAGATGCAGGATGCAGAGGAAAGTTCCAGCAGGTCACAATCCGAGGAGAGGCAGGCTTCGCTCCCGTGTGTAGGAACAGAATGTGATAGAAAGATCAGATGCCAGCCTCCCGGGGAGGCACAATGAAGGAGCCAGAAAGTTCCATGAACACGGCAGACTGGGTGGGAATTCCCAAGAAAAGATGCAAGGCTTCAGGTGGAGATTCTCAGAAGAAACAAGGCCCTCATGTTGGGAGGGGGGATTGTGAGGGTGATGCCGAACAGCCTGACCATGTGGATGTGATCTTATGTAACAAACACGGCAGGTGGGACTGAGGGGAGGGTGTCAAGTTGAGAAAACCAGGCCCGATTATCCGTTTGGGCCCCGAGTGAACGATAAGTGCCTTAGTAAAGTGAAGTGGAGGGATATGTGACATGGAAGGAAGACAAGGGGGCCACAGAGGGAGGAAGCCAAGGGGGCCACAGAGGGAGGAGGCCAAGGGGAGCACAGAGGGAGGAGGCCAAGGGGACCACAGAGGGAGGAAGCCAAGAAGAGGCAAGAAATACTCAGGGCCTCTAGAGAAAGCACACCACCATGAAGTTTACCTGGTAAAACTAATTTTTACCTGCTGGCCTCTTGAACTGAGAGAGAGTAGTCACATTTTATTTTAAACCACCAGGTTTGTGATCATTTGTTGTAGGAGTCACACAGGAAATTGAGGTAGACACAGCATTAAATTCATATTGCTAAAATATCTATCTGTGTAGTTCATTTATTGGACCTAATCTTTCCCAAATAATTAAACACGTGCATAGAGTCTCGGGTTGATCTTTTTCCCTTAACGTATGTCTAAGGTTTTTCCATTTTATTTCATGTAACTGTAATTCATTTTTGTTGCTAAATCTACTCTATTGTGGTTATCCATTCTCAGTAAGATTTTCATAGCTGCCCTTCATTAAATTAGAGAAGACTGGTTTTTTTCCCTAACCCAAGGTCATCTCCAGGATGCCACATTTCTGTGCTCTTTCACTTGAATAAGATGAGATAAAATCCTACCAATGGGATTCCAAACACTCTGCCAGGAGTGACCACAGCACTCCCTAGCAGGGAGATGGAAGGGGCAGTGTCAGGGAGTGTGATACAGGCAGCCTGGTGTAGTCCGTCTCAGCAGAGGGATTGCTCTTTAGCCCCCATCTCCCAGTCCAGAGGAGCAGAGGGCCACAGCACCAGACAAGTCTAGAGGGCCATCTCAGGACACAGTGACCCACCAGTGTGAGCATAGCACAGGAGATAAAAGTTAAATGTAAGGTGACTTTAAAATGTTTATTGGTAGCAAAGCAAAGCTAACTAGCCTCTCCCATACAGTCTGAAAGACACACGCCCTGGATATCGATTCAGTCTGGCATAGAATGGGTGTCCATGAGACATTGTCCCCTCCTCCCGGGAGGGCAGTCTCACCCAGTTGTGAGTCAGCTTACAGACCTGTGTGACTCATCATCCTGGCCTTCTGGCCTTCACTAGTTAGCCACCTGTTTTATTATATTTTGCCAAATATGCTCTGGTTGAACACACAGGTGCTTTCTGGGGGGAAGGTATGGAAGAGGGTGTCATTGTACTCCCCAGGTAAATGAAAGCACATTTCCACATGAATTCTCTCTCTGCTAACTGTTGAGTTAAAGGGCAGTCACTTTCTGGGTGTGTATGTGTGTGTGTGTGTGTGTGTGTGTGTGTGTGTGCAGATCAGAAGTCAGTATCAGGTTTCTTCCTTGATCACTCTCTACCTTATTTTTTGAGGCAAGGTCTCTCACTAAACCTATATCTCACTGACAAAGGGATTTGCCTAGCTCTGCCTCCTGACCCCTACTACCGGGTTGCAAATGTATGCTGTCCTGCCTGGAGATTTGAACTTAGCTCCTCATGCTTGCATGGCAGCCACTTTACCGAGTAAGCTACCTCCCAGCCCAGTTATACTTCTCAGTTGAGTATATTCCCTTTACTGGGAACCCCACGGGCTGTTGCTCATAAGTTTGTTGAGTGCTTCCCATGGAGGAACATCTCCTCCCTATTCCTCCACTAGCAGAGCTGCTGGAGGCTATGGTCTTAGAAAGGGAGGCACCTGGCTGAACCCACAAACATGGAAGGCTCCAGGGGAGTCTTCAGCTAGCACCTGAGACACCTAGACAAAGGCTTCCCTTGTGACCTTCTTCATGATGTACTCTCTGGGACTGAATCTGCTCAGCTCAACCTTCAACTGTTCAGTATCTACTCGCCCAGTGGGCAGACAGCTTACATGTTCCCCATTATTCTTTTGCACTGTTGTCCTTTGGCCACCTAACTTCTTGTAGGTCTACTCTGGGGGCAGGGGGGAAACAGGGAATAATTGAGAAAGGCAAAGAGTGAGAGAATCTTCACTGTCCACACTAGCCCTTGCCATTCAGGAACCATCTTGAATGGTCTGTATTCTATCATTTCTTCTTCATGGCTTATTCATGCCTCTCTCCAGAGACTCAGGAGGGATTCCACCCATCCCTATTGAAGTGCGCTTGGGCCTCCTGGCTTTGCCACAAGCTTCTCTTCCCACGACACCATACCCTAGTATTTGGTGACCATGAAGCCAAACATATGTCTCAGTGGTTCGGTGGGACATTTGACAGGTCACTCTTGGCTCTTATTGTCTGTCATGAGTAGACAGATGACAACTCTGAAGGTCTTTGCCAACAGCTGTCAGCAGTCTTTATTTTCACAGTTACAGACTGAGATGGTAAACCTATCTCAAGGCTGGTCTCATGCCTTCGGTAGCCACACTGAGATCGGGTACGTGTCCAAATGCTTCCGACGTTTCCGGATTGTTTTGAAACCAATGACTCTCTGCAAAGGGCAGAGGCGAACACCGTAACCATCCAAAATCAATACAGAAGAGTGATGGATGGTGAAATAAGCCTGGGTAACACAAAGCAAAAGAAATAACAGAGCCAAAGGTCACGGAGCAATTGCTTTCTAATTTGTCTTTATAAAAAGGAGAAGGAATCGAAGGAGAAATTGGCAAGTCCAAGTGAGACTGTCAGAAACACTTAATGGTCTGAGGCTGTGCCACTAACTGTCTTGCACAATGTCAGAGGAAGTGAAGTTGAAATTGAGAATATTTGCACAAGTCTGGGCCAGTCAGGAAGCCAGGGGAAAATACTCTTAAATTTAGGAAAATTACAGGCTTGCTATTTGACATTAGTTGGAGAAAAACACCAAACCTCAGACCTTATGCGGAGAACTTGAATCAGAGAAGGTATTTTAAACTCCTTGCTTGGCTCCCGAGGGTCGGAAACCCTATTAGTAGAAGCTGCAGGAAGACACCAACCCTGGGAAATGGGGAAGGAGACCTCACATTTTGCTTGCCTTGTTAACTGTTCAAGCAAGGCCTTAGAGAATCTGACCTGGAGAAATGGGCCCAGGGAGAAGTCTTGAGCAACGCTGGAGACCCTATGGGAGGCCTAACCCCAATGCCATAGGGGAGTAGAAAACAGAAAATACACCTAACGCCTTCAAAAACGAGAGAGATGAAGGAGCAGGCAGTCTCACATGCTAAAAGACATTATCAGAATCTAATGCGGGGTCATAGGAGCTGCCATAGAGTTTAAGGAAACAGACCCAAAGGCCCTTTAGGACAATCAAGTTTGTCCAGACATGTATACAAATAGAACCAGTGGGTATTTCAAAGCACTGGGGTACCCGGCTCATTTTAAAAAACTGATATTGGGACAATTGGATAGTCATCCAAACAAAGATAAATTCTAGATAGTTGAAGATCTGGAAAGAACTATATAGTCACAAGAAGACGGGAGATCTCGAGGGGAAATTTTGTAGTAGTCGTCGTCTAGAAGTATGATTCTTTTGTATAGGGCTCAAGACCGACAACCTTGATTGTAGGAATGCAAAGCTATTTCTGCACAGGAGCCCTTTGCACATGTAAAGTCTTAAGAACTGTGCCCTAACAAGGGAGCTGAGTAAAGGGACAGTGCTTACTTGATGCAGAAGAAGCAATCCTCTAACGAATGAAGACCGGCTCTGGCTTTGTTCCTGTGTCTGTCTGTGATTAGAGAAAAGCAGCTTAAGTGAAAAGGATATATTTGTCTTAGGACTCCATGTTGCAGCCCTCCCTTTTGAGGGAACCAAGGCACCATTGGAGCAGCTAGTTACATTCCTTCCACACTAGAGAACAGAGAACAAGGAATTAATGCATGCTCTAGAGCTCCCCCTCCTCTGTCTGCAATTATTCAGTCCAGCTTTCCCCTGCATAAGAGTGGTACTCACAGCCTGTGAATCTTCCCACTAATTAAGATTATCCCCCATAGATATGCCCACAAGTCAACTTAATCCAGACAATCCCTCTAGACTCCCTTCCCAGGTGATTCTTGGTTGTGTCAGGTTTACAATTAAAACCAACCAAAATGAAAGACCAGTAATTCATGATCAGCTTTATCCATGAGAACTATGACAAGAACTAAGCTGTTTTCACCTAATAGATAGATCCTGGGATGGGCGGAGAGGGTGGAGCCTCTGGGGAAATGGCGACTGTCCTGTTGGTTGGCGCTGGTAGCTTGATTCCTTTAATTTTCTGGAAAATGTCTTGGGAAAGTACTACTTGGATTTTAATCATATCATGGACATATGGTCCGGGAAGCTCACTCTGGGAATGTGATCCACAGATCCTGTTGTGCAATTGTGAAGTGAGGTGCATGTGTGAGAAAGCTCTCTGAGACGTTATTTATACCCGTAGATCTTTCGTTTCAAATTCTTGAGACAAAAAAAGTGTTTCATATTTCTATCTTTTTAAAATTTTTGTGGATGTTTGCATAGCTTTGATTAGTTAAGCATCTCTAATCCAAGGACTGCTTGTTTGTTTGTTTGTTTGTTTATTGCATGAAGTTACCACTTGAAAGGTCTCATCTGGGACTTTGGGGTTAGTGATGTTACCTCTTGACAGGTCTCATCTGGGACTTTGGGGTTAGCGATGCTCACTGTTCTTCAGGCTGAGGAAAAGACTACCCATTGTCCAGTGTGGAGAGCAGAGAAAAATGTCTTGCAATCTATTAAATGACAGGCTAAGGATATGGCTTGGTGGCAAAGTGCTTGCTTAGTACGTATGTGAGCCTGGCCTCGATCCACAGCCCTACAAAGCAATCCATGAAGCAGAGAGCAATTTCACAGAAATCTTTTAAGACAGTGCTTTCAATATTAATTAATAAAGGTAATCATATCCAATCAAATTATTAAATGTTTATTTTCTATCTAGAGCAAGATTGAATGATTTTTTCTAAAAGCTGGATAAGAAAGTAAATAGACAAATTAGATTTCCTCCCTTCCTTTTGAAAGACGACACAAGATGTTATAGTAGTTTTAAAGAAAAAGAACAAAAACTAATCCTCTAGGATGGTGTGCGCCCAGCTCCGTTGCTCATCAGCTGGAGGTTTTCAGTGAGTACCCGAACTCTCTGAGCCCGACACCAAATTCACGCTGAGCACTCTTAATCTGGAAAGTCTAAGTGCTCCAAGATTCAGACCTTTTAAATCCACCACTGATGCAAGGGGAAAATGTATCCCTGACCTCACGTGACCTCTGGCAGTTAAAACGCAGAAGCAGAAATGTGTTTTGTGTAATCACCTTCAAGTTCTGCATATGGGGGGGAGTTGTAAATAAAATACAGCTGAACAGCCTCTAGCCTGGGGCTCCCTCCCAAGGTATTTTATGGAGAATATACAGATATTCCAACATTTAAAGCATCGAAAGCCCAAAGCACCTTTGCTCTCACGTATTTTGGACAGATGCTAATCTGTAATAGAACCTTAAGGTGCGTAGCTTTCCACATGCACCAATCTTACCTAACAATACGTTTAAGCTTCCCCCATGTCATTTTATGTTCGAAAACCTCATTTCTTATTGTGACATGGGAAATGTTCACCAGCTAAATATTACTTGGTCACTCCCAAGTTTTGGTAATTTATCAATAAAGCTGCTATCAACATCGAATAACTATTTGTCCATAACTATGGACTACATATAGGACAATTTATAAGGACCCTAAGTTTCATTCTGTGCTAGTTTAGCCCCACAACAGATCTGTGCAATCCCCACCACAGGCCGGGTGGAAAGCTGCACCTCTAAGGGACTCCTGTCTCCTGACTCTTTGCGGCTGCGCTCACTCCCACCTTCCCCTTTACCAACACACAGAGCACCCCTGCCTACTGCCAGCCACTAATCTAGTCTCTATCATATGGTTTACTTTTCAAAACTGTTATAGAATTGGGATGCAAGTTGAGATTACATTAAGAAATAATGTGCTCGAGTTAAGGCAGTAGTATTTGAATTGTGTTGGCCTAGTATAGCCAACATGGTCAGAATGCTCAGATATGCAGGGATGGTTGAGCAAGTATCTTATCCAGGACAAATAGGTGCCACTGGAGCGCTACATCCCTTGGCAGGCAGAGAGAAGTCCTCTGTACAAGGGAGACACTGACATCTTTCGAAGTGTGATGACAGCTGCTCTTGGCAGAAGGCACTGTTATGGAAAAAGCTCCCCAGTGTCAATGGGAATGGTACAAACACTTGACATTATATTTAGGAACACACGACAGTTAATGCCTGGTAAGACATGAAGACATGGTGGGGGGAGGCAATTATCTTCTAGCACTGGCTCTACAAAAGCTAAACAAACAGAAACCAACTTGGGGTCCACATGCTTTGTTGTAAACACTCAACAGAGATCTTTCTGGTGACCTTTTATGGGGGTGAAGATCTAGCTTTGCGGGTGGTAGGCTGTCGCTATGCTGGAGTTGCTCTTAGGGGAGTTTATCTGCTCGTAGAGAGCAGCCAGCACTGGCTGGAGCCAGATGAGAGTGGTGTTACATTGTTCCTACACTCAACAGTCTTGGCCATGGCACCCAAGTGTCTCTTATGAAGAAGAGATCCACCGTCCTAACTCTGGAATCTGGCCTTGGCCACGCGACTCCGCACTTCTACTGAAATGTTACCATAGCTCTGGGACGGATCAAATGATGCCTGGCATGATCTCACTTACGCTCTCTACCCTTATAAGAAACATGCCCAGGCAAGATGCAGGGTGCTGAGCCCAGTCATCCAGCCCGCCGCCAGCTAACTCAGCTGCCTACTCCAACTACTGACCCACAAGCCAATGGCCTGTGGTTCTGTGGTTATATATTATGTGGAATTCATGTGCTAGAGGGGCAAACTGTGAGACAGAGATGTAAGGATGAGAGTGACCTAACAGAAGGAAGGGAAGGCCTGTAAGGAGCCGGGTGTTCTCTTTGCTCCAGCAACTGCTGGTTAGAACTTTAAAAAGAAAAAAAAAAGCATATTGGTTGTAATTTAACAAGAACGTGGAAATGATACATAGGAGCTGGTGTAAGCTTGCATACATGTGAGCTCAACCCCTTGTGTTAAGCTCTGTATTAGTGACTATTGGATCACGGTGACCTAATATCTGAGTACTGCACCTTCAAGAGGAAGGACTCGTTTTGGCTCAGGGTTTTAGAGGGTTCAGATCATGGTCTCTTGGTCTATGTGCTTAGACAGGCCATCTTGGCAAGCAGGTGAGAGGGAGAGTAGAGGTGTTGGGGGGGGGGGGGAGACTTCACTTCATGGTAGACAGGAACAGAGAAAGACAGAAAGTGGAGTCCAAGTAAAACCTTCAAAGGCACACCCCAAGTCTCTTAAAGTTCCCCCAAACCTTTCCAAACAGTGTCAACAGCCAGGAACTAAGCATTCAAATGCACATTTGGGAGGGGCACTTCAGATTCAAAGCTTGGCAAACACTTCTCGGGCCTGGCTTCTAATACTTTAGTAGCTGTGAAAGGTGAATCTACTACTGTAATGCAATCGTGCAGTGTTAACTATTTGCAGTTTCTCCATGACCTGGAGCTCACCAATTATCTTAGGCCCCGGGATCCTCCTGTCTCTGCCTCCCTGAGCTGGAATTACAAACATGCCCCGTGTGCTTCCCATTCTTCAGTGAGTTCTGGGAGTTGAACTCAGGTCATCCTACTTTCGAGGTAAGCATGCTCCCAACTGAGATATCTCTTCCGAACTAACTCTTAGAGCAGCACGGAAGTACTCCCCAGGAGCAGGCCAGGGAGAGGCTTGCCACCACAGCTGCGGCCTGCAGGGCCTCCTGCTTCCGTGAGCTCCTCCTTCTTCTTCCTTCCCACTGTAAGAGAGGAAGGGCCAGGAGTCTCAGATCAGTAAACATTTCTTTAAGATCCATGTTACTTGCAGCCCTGCTGAGGGAGAAGGAACCCTGCTTCACAGGGAGACTGAGCAGAGTCCCTGCCCTGGCTGGCTCTACCTCCTCACAGTTATTACAAGTGTGGGTTCAGTGTTGACCTTGGAGACTGATGATAGACATCCGAGTCCCCAGGCTGTGGTCACTAGCTGTAAACCCGTGGGAAAGTCCTGTCTCCTGCCCGTGCCTCAGTTTCCTCCCTTGTAAAGCAAGGGTGACAATGGTTGCCTTACACCCGTGGGATAAGTGAAGGGCGCTCGAGACCTTGCAGGGGCCAGAAAGGAATTCTGAGGTGGAGTTGGGGTAGGGAGTCCCAAAGGCCAAGCATGGACAGGGCCAGGGTCTAAGCCTTTGGAATGCAACAAGGCCTGTCACCTGAGAAACAGCTGCATGGATAATGGGTGGCTGGTGTGGAGCCCCAAAATATCGAGAGCTATATGAGGGGGAGGGAGAACCTAATCTGATGGTGAATACTCAGGTGAGAGGAACTGGCATCTTCAAGATGCCAGGGTAAGTCTCCTGGGGCTGGTGGTGGTGGGCGTTGTTGGTGCTGGTGGTGGTAGTGGGTGTGGTTGGTGCTCGTGGTGGGTGTGGTGGTGGTGGGTGTGGTTGGTGCTCGTGGTGGGTGTGGTTGGTAGTAGTGCTGGTTGTGGTGGTGGTGGTGGTGGTGGTGGGTGTGGTTGGTGGTAGTGCTGGTGGTAGTGGGTGTGGTTGGTGCTGGTGGTGGGTGTGGTTGGTGCTGGTGGTGGGTGTGGTGCTGGTGGGTGTGGTTGGTGCTGCTGCTGGCGGAGGTGGTGGTGGTTTCTGGACTGGTTGGAACCCCAGGGCTTCCTTCTTTCCTTGTGATGACAAATACATTCTTTTCTTACTTAGGCTTACTCCTTCTGGTCACATGAGCAGGCCCCATCTGGTTCGCTGTAAAACTTTAGAAACTCCCTACCCTTGGGCCTTGTCCCATGTCAGAGTACCTTCGAAGTCTGTTTGGGACCTCTCCAGGGCTCTTTGATTGCACATCCATGAGGTGAGGAATTTGGGTCAGTACCCCACCTCACTTCCAACTGGGGAAAGAGATCCTTTGGTTGGAGTCTGTTCTGGCTGCTGGAAGGCACAGATTCCAGGGCTGGCTCTACAGACAGACCATGTGACAAAGGGCCAGAGGTGGGAAGCTGCCCAGGGCTAGAACATTCTTGGGCTTTGCAGACCTGTGTTTGGGGTCAGTCTCTGGCACAATGAGATCATGACCCCTCCCTAGATCTTCGACTTAGAATTGATCCTGGACAGTCAAACTTCCTGTAGAAACCACATCTGTTTGGTTGTCACAACAGGGACACAACCTTAGATTCTTTGTTTTAAAATCCACTCAGACCAGGGCATGTCTTTTCTCTTTCAAGCACAAGGGTACCTTCAGAGTCACAGTGGCTCTGCTGGGGCTTCGAGTGAGGCACATGCTATAGGCAAGGCCACATCTGTCTCCAGGCATGACTGGGTGTCTTCTCACAGAGCCAGGGCAGGTGAGCAGATACCTGCTCTTAAATCCCCATGGGAGTTTCTCTTAGCCCCACACTGAGCTCTCTCTCTCCATGAGCACTGGGCTGGCGTTGCTCTCTGGGTACACAGGAACCCTTAAAGCTCTGAGGCCCACCTTCACACAGGAACAGCTCTTAACAAGCGTGTAGTAAAAGACTCAGAACCAGAAAAGTAAATGTCCACAGAGGGGGTGCTGCATTAATGGGGTTGCCGGTCAATGGGACTCAGCCTCTAACCTGAGTGATTTGTTCAGATGACGGACTTCTAAAGAGCTGTAAGGAGTCATTACTGAGGGGGGCGGGGGAAGGAGTGAAAAGAACGGTGTGAAAACTCAAGGAGTTAGAAGAGAACCCTACAGTTAAGAAGGTGTGCATGTGGGTGTGCACAAGGGCGCTCATGTGCACATGCATGCTTGTAAATAACAGAAGCAGACATTCATCTTCACCAGCGAGTGCTAGCTCCATTCAGGAAGGGCAAAGGAGCTATTTTTAGTAGGGGATTTCCCAGGGCCCAACCAACAACAGGCACTGCAGGAAAAGGACCAGGGGTACTGGACAGAGCTGGAAGGTGACACAGGGTGATAAGAAACACCTTGTTTTCTCAAGCTGGCTTAGCTGGAAACCTCACCTAGGCTCCTTACTTTATTGGCTTAGAAAAAAAAAAAAAATCTGACACATTTCCTGCCTTACTCCCAGGTGAAGCAAGCAGAAGATTGGAAGCAGCTCAGGAGTGAGCACTTGTCTAGCGTGCGTGAAAGCCTGGGTTGGATCCACAGCAGTGACACACACACACACACACACACACACACACACACACACACACACACACGTGCACAAACACACATACACACAGGCACACACTCACCACACAAGCACAGCCATCTCCCTATGCATACACATGCACACATGTACACACATGTCACTCCATTAAAATAGTCGAATTTGTCATATTTGAAAAAAAACAAAAACAAAATCCACATTTAAAAAAATCTGAAATGTGGAGTTTCATTCATTCTTTCTTTCTTTTCTTTCTCTTTCTTTCTTTTGCTAATTTTCTTGCTATTTATTTATTTACTTATTTATTCTTGAGACAGGGTTTCTCCATATAGCCCTGGCTGCCTTGGAACTTGATCATAGACCAGACAAGTTGACTGTGAACTCAGAGATCCACCTGCCTCTGCCTCTGCCTCTGCCTCTTTCCCTCTGCCTCTACCTCTGCCTCTGCAGTGCTGGGATTAAAAGCATGTGCCACCACATTCTTTCTAATACTGGCTTTAATAGTAAGTTAGAAACCTTGCAGGGGCTGGGGGTGTTTACTCTTTCAGACCACAGTAATTAAAGTTGCACAGTGAGGCCTTTGGTTTTGCAGGATGGAACCCAGGCCCTCATGCCTGCCAGTTCATCCCTTTGCACTAAGTCATATTCCCAACCCTAATAGGGGTTATTCTCGTTTTCTTTAAACACTTTAAAGAATTGGATACCTTCCAAGCTAGCCTGGAAGTTTTGATCCTCTTGCCTCAGCCTCTCAGGTGCTGGGATATCAGACAAGGGCCACCTAGTTTGGGAAGGAACTCTTTCATGTCATTTGCAGTCTGCCAAAGCACTATCCTCAGCGGCTTATGTTTTAACTCAGTTACACCAATTGTATATTGTAGCTATTATTGTTGTTGCTATTTCCTCTTTAGATGCGGAAAACCAAAGCACACAGATGAAGTTCAAGGACACATAAGTCATGAGTGATGAGGTTGGGATTTGACACAGACTGGAGTCTGTGCAGACCAGACTTCTGAACAGTAAATTGCACTGCTAACAAGAACACTTCGAACCACACACAAGCAATTGTACCTATCAATAGATAAATGGCTATTTTAACACTTGCCTATCAGCTATTTTATTGAACTGTGAAGATGTTATTGTTGGGTTTCAAACCAGACTAGGGCCTGAGATGCCTGGTTCTCCCAGTATCCCTCATGCCTGTTACAAGATCTGGCTGGCATACCCTGCCCTCTGCCCTGAACTTCCAGACCAGGGGCTAGGCTTCTCCTCCCCTAGAGGCTCTTCCCTATGTAATCCAAACATTTTGGGCTCTCTGCATGCCGATTTCCCTGGCCTCCTTCCTTGGGACCAGTGAACCCACCCTGGAGCCCCCAAGTAGACCAGCCCTTTCTCCTCTCAACTCAACTTGAATTGGCCCATTTTGTTGGCGGAGAAATCTATTCGTTATCATTATAGAAAGCTAAGTCAGAGTTTGAGATAGAAAAAAAGTCTACTAACTCCTAAAATTGCAAATCATAGGCAATAATCTTTGCCATCTTCTCCTCAATTTGGTTTTGAAATATTCAAAGAGCATGTCCTAGACCAAAGGCAATCTTGCTATGTATGGGTTGAGTGAGCTCCTGGCTCTGCCCAATGAGCTTGTCAACGCCTTTATCTCCTAGGAGATGCCCTCTCATCCAACAGCCCAACTGGATGCAGGAATCTCAAGCAACTGAGAGGTTAAAATTTTCAAACTATACTGTGGAAACTAGGCTGTTAGTTGAACTTAATGGGAGGCTAGCTCCCAGGACTTAGAAGAATGGGAGACCAGCTCCCAGGACTTAGAAGAATGGCAGGCCAGC
>JADRCC010575836.1:0-11481 GCA_019843855.1 Hylomyscus alleni
TGATCACACAGAGAATCCCAGAGAATCTACAAACTGTCCCCGCAGACTCCTAGAGCTTTAACCAAGTTCAGCCTGATACAGGACCCAAGGTCAAAACACAAAGGATAATTGTGGCACTAAAAACAGCAATCAACAAAGACCTTAAAAAGTTCCTGTGAACGTCCCCAAATCGGGATTTATGGATAAAAGTGAATCACTCACAGGACCGGCTGCAAACCCTTCTCATACTTCAGACCACTAGCCTGCATTGTCCTCCTCCCTGTCGGGAACACCTCTCCACACCCCACCCTACCCCCTGCTCTTTCTGGCCTCCTCCTCCAGCTACTGTCCAGGGTCCTGGCCCCTCTGCCCCGGACCAGAACCATTGGTTGGTACTGGGCTGTCTGCCTGTTTGTTGCCACCCAGAGGCCTTTCTCAGTGAGCCTGGTTCCTGTTTGGTTCTCAGTGCGAGCAGTCCAGGGCCCTCAGCCTCACACGCTGACCACACGGCCCTAACCGACTTACACCGTCCTACTCACCTCCATGATTTCACTTCACCATCTGTGCCCCTCGCTGTCCACAGTCATGGCACGCTTGCTCCTCTTGGAGGTGCTGCCTCTCCTCTGGCCTCAGGGTTTTTGTACTTCCCAGGCTTCTCTTCCCTCCTCCATGGTACGACTGTCTTCATTGTCCATTGTCACTCTGCAGGAAAGTCACTTTATCTGGGGTAGTCTCTTCAGACACCCCTTCCTTCTCTAGAAAGCCGTGCCTCCATTCATCTTGAATCCCCACCCATTCTAACTGGTCTGTCAGTCTCTGCCACTATGCTATAGGTGGTACTGGACCAAAGACCCCGTGCATTTTGGTAGAACAGCTCTTGGCACATTATAAGTTCCTGGTAAATATATTTTTTAAAGCAGGTGCATGTGTGTAAGCATGAGTGCAAGCACACATCAGCACACATACTCGAGAGACAGATAGATAGACAGATAGACAGACAGAGATCACACCATGTCCCCATTCTTAACTATTAATTAAGACAAAAGCCAACTCAGTCAGATGCAAATGTTCTTGTGGCTTCCTGGGCTTCTCTTTAAACTGTCTGACCATTTGTCTTCATTGACTTAATCTGCCATAATAGAATTGATCTGGTGGCTTGAGAAATGGAATATAGAAGCCAGTAAGATGGCCCAGCAAGTAAAGAAAGGCATTTGTTACCATGCCTGATGACCTGAGTTTGATCCCCGATACCCACATGGTAGGAGAGGACACTTTCTCCAGAAGTTAGTCATTGACATTGACAGGTGCTGTGACAGTGCACACTTCCCCACAACACACAAACACAAATACTTAATTTTAATTAAATAAAAAATGAGTTAAAGTATTATAAGGAATAATTGCCACTTCATAAATAATGATACTCCCATGCAGGAGAATAATATGGTTGATTTAGAACTGGGCATAGTGTCCCACATCTTTAATTCCAGTGTTCAGGAAGGCAGAAGTGAGCAAATATCTGTGAGTTCAGGGCCAGCCTGGTATTCAGGGCAAGTTTCAGGGCAGCCAGTGCTACATAATAGAGAAAGTCCCACTTTCAAGAAAAAAGAAAAGGTAAAAAAGCTTGGTACAGTAGCACATACTTTAATCCCAGGGCTTGGAAAGTGGCTAGTCTGAGCTACGTGGACCCTACCTTTAAAAAGAAAAAAAAAAAAGGACTACTTAAGATTTTGGTTTTTTTTTTTAACTGACATAGACTATGTCCAGGGTATTATGGTATAATCAGCATGAAGTTAAGGCAGTGTGTAAGTAGAATTACATATTCACTCATTCACATATACATCATTGGGAAGAGATTTCAAAGAACATAGCCCCTGAAATCTAGCAATTAACTTTAGGTAAGAAGGGAAACGTCAAATAGTTCCTGCCTCATTGTTTATGAGATTTTTCTAAAATTTGGACTTTCAAAGTTAAAATTTTTATTTTATTAGCATGTGGAATATGTGTGTGTATACCACACATGGCAAGTGTGTGGAGGTCAGAAGACAACTTTCAGGAGCTAGCTCTCCCACCCTGGGCTCAGAGGACTGAACTCAGGTCATCAGGCCTTCTTTGCAAGCCCATTACATCCTGAGCCATGTCCCAACCCTGACTTGGTTTTTATATTGAATGTACATTATTTTTATGACTGAAAAATATTGTCTAGAGAGGGGTTTCTTATTTTGTTGAACATCTTAGTCCTTTATCTTTATGACAAAAATATCTTAGGCTGTGAGAGTCATAACCCAGACATTTATCCCTTGACGTTCTGAATGCCAGAGAGCACATGCAAGGGCTGAGGAGCCCTCAGCTAAAGACGCTCCCTATCGCTGCCACCATTGTGTGCCTCACACAGCAGAAGGTGCAGATGGGATCCCTGGAGCCTGTTCTCCAAGGGCACCCTGATGGTGAGGGTAGAGGACTCATGAACTCATCACTTCCTGTCAGCCCTGCCTCTTCATGCCACCATATTGGGGATTGATTTCCTTTATATGAATATTGGGGACACTAGGCACAAACTGCAGGTAAGTCGTTTACCTGTCTCCTGGGCTAGCTGCTCTTCTGCTGTGCTGTCACTCCTAATCTTGTGGCTGAATGTTGGTGGTCTTGCAGGGGGCACAGGCTCACTTGGTGTCATAAACAGGATTGATTTCAGCTTAGTTTTCCCAGGACAGAGGGGAAGTGGGAGCCATGAGATCTTCACTGCACTGGGAGTTCTGTCTATGTTTTGAGAGGTCCCACTCCCCATTGGCCCCTCCTGACAGTACCCCACTAGAGGCTAGCCCTGCTGTGGAGGAGTCAGTCAGGCACAGGGACTCTGTCCTGTCAAAAGCCTCTTGTTTCCCCCATACCAGCATATACATATCTAGTTGAGACTGGATTTTAGCTTGTGAATGTCTAAGTTACTTTCCTGGGTCAGTTAATTTAGTCTAGGTCAGTGGGATTCTCTATGTTTGTTTTATAAAATCACTTTCCTATTTTAGTTTGTCGTTGATAAATTGATCCCATGTTGTGGTTTATTTCCCTGGCTGGAGGTGATGTGGGAGTCTTTTGCACTTTGGCCATCTGCTCTCAGCAATCCCATTGACTCCCATGATTCACATGTGGTATGGCTCGATCGCCCCTGGGGCGGGGAATGGAGAGAACAGGACACAGTTGCTCTCTTGCAGCTGTCCTAACATGAGCATCTGTTCTCATTTCCCTGGAGTCCTTGTGGACGGAGGAAGGGACAAGCAGCCTCTGAGCTCAGCAGCTTCCCCGCCATTTCACATAGTGGTTGGGACCTCAGGCATATCCCCTCTCATCCAGCCTCATCTGGAAAATGAGGACGAGTCCTGCGTCCTGGGTGTGAGGATTGCATTGATGGTGTCAAGGACAACACCAAGAGTGGTCAGTGAACAGCAACCCCCTCGGTCTGTTCTCTCCTCTGCACACTTGACTGCTCTTTGGGCCGTTGTCCTCTTCTTCCTCTACGCTGTCCAAGCCCTGAGAGAGCGTTTATGTTTAATGTAGCTTTTGTGGGAGGCTGCTCAGGGTTGCCCTTTTAGAAGGGAAAGATCTATTTTGAGTAAGATGGTTCTTCAGTCCATTTACTGCATTGCCCTTTGCACTTGGGAATTCATCATTCCATCTGAGCAATGGGAGCCAGTGACTATGGGAAGGAAGATGGGCGGGGCTACTCCTCATAGGAGGAGCTTGCTTGCCTGGTAGACCATTTTACCTATGTAGGTTTGTCACTTAAAATTTGAAGATGGCCCCACATGTATGACACATGCCTTTAATCTCAGTACCCAGGAGATGGATGCAGGCAGGTAGAGCTCTGTGAGTTCAAGTTCAGCTTGGTCTACATAGCCAGTTCCAGGCCAGCCAGGACTACACAGTGAGATCCTGCCTAAAAAAAAAATTTTAATGTGAGGAATTATGATTATCTGACCAATGTGATTATCGAACCAATGGCTTTATATTCCCATAAAATACTGAACATTATGTACCTCATTAATGTTCCTGTAAACTGCTCTAGATGGGAGATAAGGTTGTTATCAGTGGGGGCCACTTACTTGGTACTGGATTCATGTCAGCTGATGGGAGTGGGTGGTGGCTCTGTGGAATGAAAAAAGGAAGGGCCAACACAAGACTGACAAGACTTGTCAAGCTCTGTACCAGTTGCTCTTCGTTAAATTGGGCTTATGGTTCCAGAGGATTAAGAGTCCATGATGGTAGAGTGGAAGCGTGATAACTGGAGCAGAAACTGAAGACTCACATCTGGAACCACAGTCAGGAGACAGAAATGGATCTTGAAATGGTGCAAGTCTTAAGAGCATTCTCTGGCACTCCAGTGACATACCCCCAAGCAGCTCCAACATGGGGACAGAGTGCTCCAGTGCTGGAGACTTGGGGGGATATTCTCATTCAAACCACGGTCAGCGCTATTGGTTGGAATTCCATCTGAGGCTCTATATATGAGCATGAGGCTTGGCTATCACCCCAAGTTTCAGGCACATCCATGCAGAATGAGATCTTGCAGCATAACATAACTGTTTCCATTTCAGAACATTGGTCAAATGAGAACATCCACATTCCATTCTGAGGGGTGGGGAGTTGGGGCATATGAACAGGACATTGAGGAAACTATTATTATTATTATAAAATTAAAGCTGTGCATTAGCTTAGGTTGTAAAAGCTAATTACATGGGAGGGAGAGGCTGGAGACATGGTTTGGTGATTAAGAACACGTATTCTTCCTGCAGAAAGCAAGAGTTTAGTTCCCAACACCCACATCAGGCCCTCACAGCTGCCATGACTCCAGCTCTGGGGGATCTGATGCCCTCTGACCTCCTCATGCATAGACGTACACTGTCATATAGATAAGTAATAATTAGTAAGTATATACTTACTAATAATAACAATAAATAAGTAAGGTAGGTTATTACTTGGTCTCTTAAAGGCAGGTTAGACAGGCTGAGCGCACAGCAGGAGAGCAGGCTGTGTGACCTTGAGTCCTGAGTGACCTTGAGGTGTATTATTAACTCAACTATGAGGTGCAGTCAAAGTTCAGGTCTCTTAGAATGTAAGAGATGTTTTCATTAAAATGTATCACCATCATCGATCTTGTGGTTTTTGTTGTTGTTGTTGTTGTTTGATACAAAGCAACAGAGCTCCCCTAGACTTTAACCTACACTGTCACATTGGCTTATTTATGAACACATCCAACTGAAATTTGTTTTCTTTTCTTTTGTTGGGGATTATATGTTGTGTTTTGTTTTAAGACAGGGTATTATTGCTGGCCTGGAACTTCTGTATACATCAGACTGGCTCCAAGTCACGGAGGTCTGTGTGCCTCCTCTCTCTGAGTGATAGAATTAAAGGCATACGTGCATGGTCACGGCCAGAGAAGTTTCACGGTTTTTAAAAGGCAGAACTAGTTCTTTTCTTTATATGAGTACACTGCCTTCAGACACACCAGAAGAGGGCATCAGATCCCATTACAGATGGTTGTGAGCCACCATATGGTTGCTGGGAATTGAACTCAAGACCTCTGGAAGATCAACCAGTGCTCTTAACTGCTGAGCCATCTATCTCTCCAGCCCCTATGAACAGAAGTCAGAACTGTTAGGCAGGGTATAGCTAGGGGTAGAGGACTTTACTAACATGTTGGATGCCCTGGCTTTCCTGGACTTATGCTATAGACCAGGCTGGCCTCAAACTCAGAAATCTACCTGCCTCTGCCTCCCAAGTGCTGGGATTAAAGGTGTGCGCCACCACTGCCCAGCTAGAACCAATTCTTGATGAAGCAGTTTGTTTGTTTGCAGTGTTGCAGTTTGAAGCCAGGGCCTCCAACATGTTAGTAAAGTCCTCTACCCCTAGCTATACCCTGCCTAGCAGTTCTGACTTCTGTTCAGTTTCCCCCTGGAGTGCATGTCTCTTTATAGTATTCTGGGGAGTGTGCCTGACACCCTTGTTACATACCGAGAAGAGATGTCCTAACGAAAAGGCCCTTGTGTGATTGTCATCAGCCAGACTGTCCACCTCTCAGGAACACTGTTTTAACTTGAACCATGGATGGATGTGCTTTGAAAGCTCAGAGTCTGGCAGATGTCTCAGAAATGAGAGCAAGCACGTGCATCAAGGTGCTGGCCGTGTTTTGTTACCAGTGATTAGATGTGTGCATTCCCAGGAAAAGGTACTTCCACTGGTCGTCCTCCCAGAACTGAACTTCAGATTAGACTAGGATTGGGGGTGACCTCCTCCTCTATTGCTTTCAGAAATGGCCACTGCATGCTTGGAAGGATGTTCTGTATTGGCTGGGTGCGGGGCTCTCTGACCTTCAGTTAGTTCACAGTTAGTAATTGTTCCGTTCAAATCTTCTGAGCTCCACTGGTTTTATGGTCTTGATTTTTCAGTGGCTCATGTGTTTCCCTGTTTAGTGGCAGCAGACCTATTGTATATGACATGTAGTTCTGTAAATCCTGCCCAGTAAAGGGTAGTGTTCCTTATTTGATGCATACCCACAGTTGGCTCATGGCCTGCTTTTATGTTCAGTTGCTGAACCTTCCACAAGTTTTACAAATTCTCTAGGGTCCTCCCTGCCATATACTTTATGACTCTTACTGTGACCCAAAAGACATATTGAATCCCTTTGTAGGACCCTGAAAGAGTTAACAGTTTACTTCAAAGGCTTCCGGCATCTGAAAAAGCACTTTGTATGTCCCCAGCTCTGACCTGGTGCAGGTGCTGGAGAAGGACAGAGCTTTATATCATCCAGGCCACTTCCCGCCAGGAACCAGGCACAGGACACGTGTACTCCTTCGTTGGTAGATTGTGTTACCCTGCATTTTCTGACCTGGCTGAGGCAGGAGGCCTGAGCCACTAAGAGACTAAACGTTTTTCCTTCCATGTGCAGTTGCTGGCTTGCTGTGGTGTCAGGGAGGAGAGTGCTATCCGCTGCTGCATCAGCTGTCTGTGGCTGTCAGTGGTTCTGAGCCTGGTAGAATCAGGGCTCTCAGGATCTCCTGACCATAGGCAGATATGTGCTCAGGGTGGTGAGACCTGGCCTTCCCGTGGACTGCCTCAGAGGCAAGTTGTCCCCCGAGCATATGTTCGAAGTAGCATTTCCTTTGTAGGCAGCATGAGCACGCAGTTCCAAGAACTTGTCTGTATAAAGTGTGAAGCTCGGGACGCTCAGGGGCTCTTCGTGGAGGAGGCTGAAGTTCTGGCCTTTAATTTCTAAATTAATTGCTGACAATTCAGGGGTTCTCAGAGGAAACCCCAAAGTAAAAATCAGGAAATGGCAGCACACGGGAAAGTAAACAGAGAAGTAGACCGTTATGTCTAAGCAGAGTCATGGGAAACCCTCAGTAGGTGGGGGTCTGCAGTGTCACCAGCTGGGTGGGCTGAGAGTCAGGAGTGGGCAGAGCAAGGCAATCACTGTTGTGAAAGATGACTGACCCATATTGGCTTCGGACCATACCTGTCTCTGCTGCCACCACTAACACCGGCCCCTCCCCACGAGTGGAAAAAGACAGAGGATCCAGGTCCCTGCTATCCTTGGGCCCCCCTACCCATACCACTCGTTCATCATATTTATGGACCCCCAACTTTGTACCAGACCCTGTGTTAGGCGCTAGAGATACTGTGTGAGCTCAGCCTCGTGTGTGTGTGTGTGTGTGTGTGTGTGTGTGTGTGTGTGTCTGTCTGTCTGTCTGTCTGTCTGTCTATCTGTCTGTTTGTCTGTCTCTGCCATTTATGGAAGTTGGTAATGTAGTAAGTACGAGCAGCAGCAGCTCCTTTGGGCTGAACTTTAAAAAAGGGAATTTAGAAGCCCAGCATCACTACCTATAGACTGATTAACTGGGTGAAATAAGGTCAAAGCATGGTTCAGGGATCGCTCTTGGGTGAGGAGTAGAGCCATTCACAAGGGTGAGGACCAGATACTGGGTGTGTGTGAGGGTGACAAAGACAAGCCGTGTGAGGCTTCTTCAGCTGCCATCTTTAATGACTGGTCAGCATTGTAAGTAGGACTGGCTGGTCGACAGCTACAGTCCACATGAGAGATTGCCCTAGGTGAAGTGGACAGTTGGGCACAATAAGTTGAGTATGCACAAAGAAAAAGCAAAGAAAGGAAAATGACAGGAAAAAAAAAAACCCCAACTTTCTCTACAGACTTTGAAGCAAGGATGCTGGACTCTGAAAGAAGAGAAACCAATGAGCTAAGGCCTTTCCTCATCTCAGCTACACACCCAGATAGTTCCAGGCCTCAGTGAAGGGAAGGAGAGCCAAGGCTCTTCTAAGGTGAGGGAGAAGTTGAGGAAGCAAGGCAGATTGCCCAAGAGGAGAGGTCTGTGCAGGGAACTCGAGGTGTGCAGCCAGTCCTCCTGGACTGCTCTGCACGCAGACATTACAGGAACCAGGAAAGAGCCATGGAAAGTGGCATGCAGGACAGTCCTAGAGGCCACTCAGGGTTGGGGATAGTGGGGGAAGTTCATAAAACACAGTGTCCAATAACGCGCTCTGAAAGACAGTGCCTCCATAATGGAGCAGCATTAGTGACGGTACAAAATTAGCCCTGACTAGAATTGCCTCCAATTCTAACGTACAGAACTTACAAGCAAGCTGTGTTGAAATGATTGAGCTCTTCCTAAGAATTCAATTCTACCTCAAAATAGTTAAGGACTCCCCATGTACTGCGAGTTAACAAAGTCAGAATTCACATGGCCAGCCACCAACCAGATGCTGTCAGGTAATGCAGAGAAGCATGAAAATGAAATCCCACAGGAGTGGTGTGTGTGTGTGTGTGTGTGTGTGTGTGTGTGTGTGTGTGTGTGTGTGTGTGTGTGTGTTCATGTGTGTGTTTATGTGTGTGTGTACATTGTGTGTGTGTGTGTGTGTGTGTGTGTGTGTGTGTGTGTGTGTGTGTGTGTGTGATCAGTAAAGGCAGGCCTGGAGATGATGTGAGTGTTAGCTTAGACAAGGACATTATAACGTGTTCCATATGTTCAAGAATGCAGAGAAAGCTTGGGAATATTAAGGAAAGGCATGGGAGATATAAAAGGAACTGGATATAAAAAGAATGATGTCTGAGATGAGAAAATATACTGGCTGGCTCATTGACCAGTCCAATGCTGTAGGAAAAAAAGAGAGGGGGGGAGTAAACCAGGAGATGTATCAATAGAAACTATTCAAAATGAAATGGAGTGAAAAATTACTAGGACAACAATGGGCAGAGCATTAGTGAAGCGTGGGACTTCTGGCAGCCTCATCGGTAATTGAAAAAGGGGGTGGGGGGAAGAAAAATATTTGAAGAAGTAACAGCCAGGCTGTTTTTTACTTCCTGCTCCTTCTCCTCCTCCTCCTCCTCCTCCTCCTCCTCCTCCTCTTCCTCTTCTTCCAAATTTGATTAAAACACACAGATCCAAGACCCTCCACAAACTCTAAACCAAGAACGGCTGTGAACCCACAGTGTGGCACATCCCTTCTCTTCCTCCAGGCAGGTGGCCCAGAGAGCAGAAGCGGGGCCCCTGGAGAGCCTCAGGCCAAGCAAGGCCTCCCAGGGCAGAGGAGGCCTCAGGTCAGGCGGGAGGCGGAGGAGGGAAGGAAAGCCAGGAGGTGAGAGCAGGAGGTGAGAGTAGCAAGCCCAGGGCATGCTGGGAGTGTGATTCTTGTAGGCGGTTGGGAGGTTGTGGGGAAGATGAATGAGGAGAGAGAATAGGGCCTATGGCCCATTGGTCCTCAGAGGTTCAGCTCCTGTGATTGCCAGGGATTGTTGCTCAAGGTTTACCGTGCGTTCCTTCTGGTAAACCCCCCTCACCGTGTGTCATGGGAACTTGTCACTTCCACCAACTCCTACTCCTTGGTGTTTGAGATTTGAACAGGTGAAGGGCTGCTGCAGGCCTGGCCCACACTCACTCCTCACCAGGGGTTTCCAAATCAGGAACAGAGGGGATGAATTGCAGTCCCTTTTCAACGGTAATGCTAAATATACTGCCTACCAGTTGCTGGTGGCCATGTTGGAAAGTTGTGATGAAAACTCCGTAGGAAGAGTGAAGGCAGCCCAGGGGAGGTGCCGTGGCCTGCTGTGCCTCTGCCAGTACCCCAGAGACCTCCAGCCGGTCCTTCCCACAGCCTGTGTATGTGAACCTGAAGCCATCCTGTTGGGTTGTGGATGCAAGTCCAGCTTGCCTAGCATGGGTAAGGCTCTGGGCCCTTTCTCCTCATTACCACAAGAAACCAAAACAACAACCAAATTACTAAGCATGTAAATCACTATTTTCCTATGCCAGTGCAGCTGAAAATGCAGGACACATCACATGATAACCACAGAAATATTCTTTATTTGGATTCCTTCTGTCTCCTTAATGTTCTGGGTGTACAAATCCAGTGATGTTCTTGATATTTCTGAAGTAACAAAAACCCACGGTCTCTTTGACTGGCAAGTCCAGAATTAGAGCATCCAGTCTTATGTAACTTTCAGTTCATTCAGAGCTGTAGATCTGAAGCCAGGTGTGGAGTGCATACCTTTCATCCCAGCACTCAGGAGATAGAAGCAGATGTCTGATACTGAAGCTAGCCTGGTCTATAATAATAAGCTTCAGGCCAGCCAAGGCTATTTACTGGAAACCTGTCTCAAAAACAAAACAAACAAAACAAAAAACAGACAGACAAACAAACCCACCCAGAGTTGTAGTTACATCACCTAACTTCGTTAGGCCTTGACCTGTAAGAGCTCAGGGTAGAGAAGAGAAGACCTGCCCTCTGTCTTCTCCCTACCCCTCCCCAATCACTGACGGCTTTTTGGGTTCCCTTAGAGAGCTATAGAACAACAGTTCTCAACCTGTGGGTCACAACCTCTTTGGGCGGCGGCAGGAGGGGGGTTCAAATGATCTTTTCACCTAAGACCATCAAAAAGCACAGATATTTACATTATAATTCATAACAGTAGTACCACAACATGAGGAGCTGTATTAAAGAGTCACAGCATTAGGAAGGTTGAGAAGCACTGCTCCAGAGGAGGAAGAGTAAAAGAACAGCCAGTGAATATCTATCAAGTGTGTTCACATCAGCTGCCAGTGGTAAATATCTACCCATCAGTCATCAGTCTAAGGCGGTTTGCCTACAATTACCCTGCTGGCCAAATTCTGCCCATCTTTATAGAGGGATGAATTTTACCTTTAAAAAAACCTACATTCTCAGCTTTTAAATAATGATCAGAGGACATGATAACTCAACAGGGCTCAATTCCTAAGGACTTAGAGAGTGTTGTGATATTGATAGCTCTGAGGATAGACTAGAAAGGCCTTGGAAAAGACATTCTTCACCAGGGTAGCTCTGACCAGCACAGTGCTTGCCCAGCATGGGCAAACATTGAGTTTTGTTCCTATCACTTCACTGTGGTGGGCTAGAAATGCAGTATCCTTATTTGTTTATTATAGAACTCCCTCGTGTGTGTGTGTGTGTGTGTGTGTGTGTGTG
>JADRCC010575836.1:11491-23701 GCA_019843855.1 Hylomyscus alleni
GTGTGTGTGTGTGTGTGTGTGTGTGTGTGTGATGAGACAAAGCTCAAAATGACATTCGGAAATAACTAATGGTTGTACTTATGGATACTACATAGTAACTCTGTGTAAGGGGTAGGGTGGCTAATTTTGGCTGTCGTCTTGATGGGATTTAGAATCCCCATGGTAGTCAAGTGTTAGGCATGTCTGAGAAGGAGTTGTTAATTTAGTTAATTGGGTAGGAAGATACACCTTAAGTTTGGGGCTGGAGTTCTGGATCGAGTAAGGAGACAGCCACTCGAGCAGGAGCCTTTTGCTCTCTGCTTCCTGACTAACACACCCACGTCAAGGCCTCACCACTAGGCTTCCCCACCATCATGGGCTGTACCTTGAGCTGTGAACCAGAGTAAACCCTTATTTCTTTTTTTCTTTTTCTTTTTGGTTTTTCGAGACAGGGTTTCTCTGTGAAGCCCTGCTGTCCTGGAACTCACTCTGTAGACCAGGCTGGCCTCGAACTCAGAAATTCATCTGCCTCTGCCTCCCAAGTGCTGGGATCAAAGGCGTGCGCCACCACTGCCCGGCAAACCCTTATTTCTTTAAACTGCTTTTGTCAGATATTTTCTCTTAAGGAGAAAACAATTACTAGTACAGGGGACAATAATGTTTTTTTTTTTTTTTTTGAAAAGACATCACTATAGCATTCTACTTCCCTCATATTAAGAAGTGAAGTAAGCCAGGCAGTGGTGAGGGACACTTTTAATCCCAGCACCCAGGAGGCAGAGGCAGGCAGATCCCTGAGTTTGAGGCTAGCGTGGTCTATAGAGTGAATTCTAGGACTGCCAGGGCTATGCAGAGAAACCTTGTCTCAAAAAAACCAAAAACCCAAACAAATAAAAATAGAAAGAGAGAGGGGGGGGGGGGGGGGAGGGAGAGAGAGAGGGGGGAATGAGGAAAGTCAGTTCAAAACTGAGGAAGGCGTAGTAGGGTAAACAGCAAAGAGCCACAAACGCAGTCAACTGTGTTGTTAAATTAGCAATTACATACAGCAAGTGTGGGAAGAGTCTCAAGTAAGCTTTAGTTAAAAGACATGCTGGAGAGATGGCTCAGCGGGTAAGAGCACTGACTGCTCTTCCGAAGGTCTTGTGTTCCAATCCCAGCAACCACATGGTGGCTCACAACCACCCATAATGAGATCTGACACCCTCTTCTGGTGCATCTGAAGACAGCTACAGTGTACTCATTTATAATAATAAATAAATCTTTGAGCCAGAGCGAGCAGGAACTGAGCGAGCAAGGTCTACTGGAGCGAGCAGAGGTCCTAAAAGTCAATTCCCAACAACCAAGTGAAGGCTCACAACTATCTGTACAGCTAGTGTATACTCATATACATAAAATAAATAAATCTAAAAAAAAAAAAAAAAAAAGACATGCCGAGGCCATCAAGATGGCTCAGCGGTGAAGGCACCTGCTACACAAGGCCAGTAACCTCCATTCCATCCCAGAACCAACGTGAAAGCAAACAAACAAACAAATAAAATAAAGCGAGCCTTAAATTCCAGCACAGGCAGGAGGATCTGTGTGAGCTCAAGGCCAGCCTGGTCTACAGTGAGCTCCAGGGCAACCCAGGGCTGCACAGAGAAACCCTGTCTCGGAAAACAACCCAACCCAACCAACCAGCAGCAGCAGGGATTGAAGTCAGAGCCCTGGGCATGCGAGGCAGGCACGCCACTACTGAGCACGTCCCCAGCCCTTTTAAAGTTTGATTTTGAGATTTGGTCTTGCCGAAGTGGCCAGGCTGGCCTTGAACTTACAGTGACAACCCTCCTGTGTGCCACTATGCCCAGCTTGGGTCTATTTATTTATTTTGAGACACTTAATAATTGTCATGGAGTGTTGACTCCAGAGGGCACTGTATTCTGCCCTTCCCTCGCCTGTACTGTCCTGCTTGCCACCTGACATCTGGGTTTACAGCAAGACAGAGGCCTTTGCTAACTTCTGGAAGGAGCCCACTAGAGAGCGGTACACTGTGTGTTCTTAAGGGACAACAGCACGAAGGGTGGCTGCCCCAGGGCGGCCACCGCACCAGGGCGGCCACCCCAGGGTGGCCACCGCACCAGGACAATCAAGTATTGGGCAAGTCTGTGGCGTTTCCTTTTCCTAGACTGCCAGAAGACAAGCATTGAAAGAATATGCAACTTTGAAAGCAATGCTTTTTAGTTGTATTTTTAGTTTTTAGAATTGAGGCCTTTTTATCTTTCTTTCTGGTTCTGTAAGTTCATAACAAAGTCCTGACTTTGCCTGAATCAGAGAAAGACTAGGATTATCTAGGAAAGCTTTGCTTCCCTGAGGGAATTCTAGTGTCCTAGTTGATATTTTCAGTGCTAAGATGTGTTCTCTCAGGTTGAGGATAAGTAAGTGCAGTTGCTGAGCAAGCATGAGGACCCGAGTTCAAATCCCACCACCCACATAAAAAGCTAGATGTGCCCTATATACCCATAACCCCAACTCTGTGAGAGCAGAGACAAGAGGATTGCTGGCACTTGCTGGACAGTAGTCTAGTTCCAGGTTCAGACTCAGTGAGAGACCTTGTCTCACAGGAATAAGGCAGGAATGATAGAGCAAGATACCGGATATCCTCTGGCCCCCACAGCCTATACGTCCCTCACATTCACACACACACACACACACACACCACACATACACGCACCACACACACACACACACACCACACACACATACACACACACCACACACATAGACACACACACCACACACACATATACATACACATATACACCACACACACATACACACACACCACACACACATACACACACCACACACACACACACATACACCACACACACACCACACATACACACGCACACATACACATACACACACACACACCACACACACACACACCACACATACACACACACACACCACACATACACACACACACACACCTTTCTGACTTGCTCATCCCGGCTTACTCCGTCAGCTTTCTTTTATACAGTCTAGGCTCTGCCCACAGTGAGCTGGACCCTTCTATATCAATTACTAATTTGGAAAATACTTCATGAACCTAGCCACAGGCCATTCTGATTGAGACAATCCCCAAATAACTCTCAAAGTTGTTTCAAGCTGGCAGCTGACACTGACTAGGAGTCTGGCTCATTGAACAGATTCTGTGCTCAAAACTTTGAGGAACTTAAGATGGTTTCCAATCTCTTTCTTCAGAGTCCAGTCTCTGATTTACCACATTTCAGTTTTAATCGCCATGTTTATTCAGGAAAGCATTTCTATATTAACATAGGAGCGGATGGCCTAGAAGATCTGGGAAATGGCTGCTTCCGAACCTGGCTGTCCAGACTCAGTAGATGTTCAATAGATGTTTTATAACTTAAGCTTGTTAAGGCATATGTGTTTGCTTCTGTTCTTTGGAGCACTTGAAGCACGTGTTCTTCTGTTCTTTGGAGCACTTGAAGCACGTGTTCTTTTCCAAGCACTGCCTGCCACTACGGTGTAGATCTGGCAATACAACCCACAGTGGTAGCAATGGCGTGACTTCAGTGACGTTTTCTGCTTTTCCTTTTCAGAGTATGATAGGCTGGGCTTCCTCCTGAAGCTGGACTCTAAACTGTAAGTAGAATGGGAAAATGCTGTAGCTCTGGGTAGACATCTGTGAAAGCTGGGGTCTAGCTTGGAAGATTCTCCCCTCTTACCTGCTTAGGTTTGGGGAGGGCTCCTTAGGGCTTCTGTCCTCAGGTTGTTAGCAGGATCTTCAAGCTTGTCACTGAATACTGGGGCCTGGGCAGGATGGTGTGGTGGGTATAAGCTGAGGCCTGAGGCTGGCACAGGTGGCCCATTACAGAAGACCATTGCAAGAGCTAGAGGGACTTTAGCTCCAACAGAGTGGGAGCAGTGGAGATGGTCAGAGATGCCCTCCTGCCAGGCGCTTCTGCGTGCTCAAGTCTCCAGCTGCTGCCCTTCCTCCACAGGCAGACCTGGTCCTCCAGGGTTTGTTACTTGGCATTCAGCACTGCCTCTTCATGCTAGGTCACTTGGAAAACCCCAAGATTACTTCCTGTCTACACCAAATTGGCTTTTCCGTGCTTCCTTTGAGTTTCCATAACCCCATTGCCTGCCAATTGTCTGGCTCTCCTATAATTAACTGTGTGATAATTATTAATTTATTAAGGGCGCAGGCTCAGAGCCAGACAAAACTTTGGTTCAAATCCCAGATTGCCACTTACTGAACTTTCGATCTTGAGCAAGCTCCTTAGCTACTCTGAGCCCATTTCATTGTAAGATGAAGACAGTATTCATACTTTATAAGCTGTTATAAGGATTTAATTCAAGTGACTAATTCAGGGGCTTTTGAATACTGGATATTCAATTCTCCAGCATTCTTTCCTGGTCTCTTTGGTGCATAAACAGCATAGGTATAGGTTAGTTAGGTTTAAACAACCTCTGAATGCTTGGATAGATGGATTGGTAGGGGTGGGTAAATGGATGGGTAGATGGGTAGGGGTGGGTAGATGGATGGGTGGATGGGAAGGGGTGGGTAGATGGATGGAGAGATGAATACATAGATGGGTGAGTGGGTAATACGGTGACGGTGCATAGGTGGGTTGGTGGGTGGATAGATGGGTGAATGGATAGATGATGAGTTGGTGCATGCGTGGATGGATAGATGAACACAAACCCATTTAACCTTCATACCGTGAGTTGGATCCCTGTCCATTCTGTTTGTTCATACCTTGTACAAGACCATTCATACAGTTGTCAGCAATCTCTGTGCTCCTAAATCCCTAAGTGAGCATATGTCATACAAGATCAGAATTGCATTTCTTTTTTCTCTCTTTCTCCCTCCTTCCCCTCCTTCCTCTTGCATAAGGTCTTATACACAGCTGCTTCAGATTGTGATAGTCACACCTACATTAAATCATCACACCAGGAGCTGTGAGGCCCACCATTGTCAAGCCTTGGAATTGTCTAGCATCTGGCCCCTTTTTCTGGAATCTAGAGTCATGACTCTGGGGCCTCAAGCTGTGGGTTCTGGCATTGTGGCTCTCCCAGTTTTTATACATCTTCAAGGCAGCTGCCAGGGAAAAATGGTCTGGTGTCTTTACAAGGCAGGCAGAGAGATGTTAGGCCCCAAACATCTGGGGAATGAAGTCTGAGTGTGCTGAAGAGCTATGCGCTCCCTTCTTAGAAATGTCTCCATTTAGTGCTATGAACAGAAAAACAAAACAAAACACATCAAGGATAAGCCATAAGCAAGTGAAATGCCACCAGACCAGAAAAGAGACAGTAATTACCAAGTCAGATCGTATGGATGAACAAAGGAGATGTTACTGTGGACATGCTAACCACAGTGTTTAAGCTGTCTTCACAGTGGAGGAGGAGGCTGCTCCTACCCTGCTGTCTTGAGTTGAGCGGTGTGGAGTAGATCGCTGTGTAGCTACTGCTGTAGTTCCATGGACTTGGACTTCGGCCAGGGAATGTATATGGCTATGCATTTAACTCACATTGAGTGGGGCAAGCTAGAACCTTCCTGCCTGTTGTTACTTAGGCTTTTCCAGTCCAGTGCCTTCTTCCAAGGGAAACACAGATGTGTTCAGAAAGAGGTTTCTAAGTTAAGGATTCTGGGGTGTGGGAAATTACTTGGCCATATGTCTACTTCTCTGCACAGAGTCTCTTCTGGTGGTGTGCTATTCTGCTCCTTTTTTTTTGTTTTGTTTTTGTTTTGTTTGTTTGTTTTGTTTTTTGTTTTTTCGAGGCAGGGTTTCTCTGTGTCGCCTAGGCTGTCCTAGAACTCACTCTGTAGACCAGGCTGGCCTCGGACTCAGAAATCCTCCTGCCTCTGCCTCCCAAGTGCTGGGATTAAAGGCGTGTGCCACCACTGCCTGGCTGCTATTCTGTTTCTGATGTATAGGAAGGACACAGCATAGATCAGAACAGGCCTAAGTTCTGCCTCTGCCTCTGCTTCTTAGTTTGTGTGACCTTAAACAGCACATTCAAGTTTTCTCAACTCCATTTTTCCTTAGGAAAAATGAGATTATTCACATTGTATATTATTATTATTATTGTATTATTATTCATTGTAGTTTATGGCTAATAAAAGAAAGCATTGTATAATCTATTGTAAGTGGACAAATAGAAGGATTTCTTTGCATTTATCTTAATTCGGGTTAATTTAGGTTCTTGAGTATAAAAATGTATATGTCTTGAAAAATAATTAGCTGTTTTTCTCTTTAAATACTGCTTGTACCCCCTTCTTTCTTTTCCACACTCCCTACTATTCAAAGTCTCTGATTAAATTTTAGAGCTTCCGATTGTAGCCTCTGGCTCTATTAACTTCTCCATTATTTGCCACTCTGTAACCTTTCCCAAGTAAAACTGTAGCTGCGGAGGATTCCCTGTAAGAATATACTAGAACTAACCCTGAGCCCCCAGGCCAGGATTAAAGGGAGCTTACCCCAGCTCTGAGTGGATTAGGCTAAAAAGTCGGCAGACGAAAGCACTTTCTGTCCTTGCCAGAGTCTGGTCGCTGGCTCTCGATCGGGTAAACCAGGAATTCCCAAGCTCACGTGTAAAACACCCCAGATTTGTTTAGTGCTGCCAAGCACCTGGCAGGAGCAAACCCAAACCTTCTCTAGAAGAGGATGAGAGCTCCTGGCAAGGAGCTGTTCAAGGAAAGGAGCAGTTCACAAGAAGGAGCGATGCACAGAGAACAATAAGCCACTGTTAGCAAGGACCATGAAAAGCAGCAGGCCAGGCAGCAGAGGGAGAGCGCTGGCAGACTCACCATGAAAAGCAGCAGGCCAGGCGGCAGAGGGAGAGCACTGGCAGACTCCTCAAGTTGAAATGGCTAGTTAGAAGACAGTTCTGTATACTATACAAGACTGAACTCGGTCCATACAATTAGAAACTGTAAGATAGGACCCTAGATTTAAAAATTAAAAAATGTGGGCCAGCAAAATGGCTCAGCCAGTACGGGGCATGCTAGAGTCTGCAGACCTGAGATCAATCCCTGGAACCCACTCAGTAGAAGGAAGGCATTGATTGGTTCCTGCAAGTTTTCCTCTGACTTCTCTCAAATGCCCATACCTACTCACAGTAAGCAAATAAATAATAGTGCAACTAAAAATTTTAAAACTAGAAAGAGGCTTTGGAATCAGGCATAGCCTGTGCCGAAGTCTACATCTCACTTGGCCTTTTATCTAATTACTAAGTATCAGGTTCCATAAGAGTACTGACTCATGAATGAGATCCAGCCATACCCTGTATCTTTATTGCAGTCTTTTTAAAAATGAAATTTATTTATTTTTTATTTTATGTGCACTGGTATTTTGCCTGCTTGGATGTCAATGTGAGAGTGTCACATCTTAGAACTGGAGTTACAGTTACAGATAGTTGTGAGCTGCCATGTGGGTGCTGGGAATTGAAACTTAGCCCTTTGGAAGAATAACCAGTGCAAGCTGAGCAGTGGTGGTGCACGCCTTTATTCCCAGCACTTAGGAGGCAGAGGCAGGTGGATTTTTGAGTTCGAGGCCAGCCTGGTCTATAGAGTGAGTTCCAGGACAGCCAGGCTACACAGAGAAACCCTGTCTCAAAAAAAAAAGTAGCCAATGATGTTAGCCCCAGCCCCTTTATTGGGATCTTTTATCGGCTTACTGTTGGAGAAGACAGAGCTTCCAAACAAGATCTATATTCTCCTTGCCTCCTATTCTATACCTGACTTCATTTTTGCATTTATTCATTTAGCCAATACATCTTGACACCAACTATATGCTTTGGGCATGGGATAAAACCGAAAAGGCTAAGCCGTATACATACATACATACATGCATGCATGCATACATACATACATACATACACACACATACACATATATATGTATGTATGTATATATATGTGTGTGTGTGTATGACATACATACATATGTGTGTATATGTATATGTATGCATGTTAGCTTGTGAACATGGGCAGGAGGTGGGGGGCAGTGAATAACAGCAGCCAGGGTAGTTTTGCTGGGTATCATAAGCCATGCTTGGTTTGGTTTGCTCTGAAAATAAGGATGGTATATATACTGATGATTGGGACAGGTGGTAGAGTATGAAGGGTGTGCCAGGTATCCCCAGATGTGTAGTGTGGAGACAAGAAGCCCCTCCACAGAAGGCAATAGAAGTGGTATCTGTAGAGGAGACCTAGACTACTCAGGAGAGCAGACAGTAAAAAGAACATTCACCAAGGAGACTGCAGATACAGAGGTGTGAAGGCCTCATGGAATGTAATGGAACCCTAGAGTAAGGAGCAAGGTGAGAAACACTAGGCAACAAGATTCAGAGTGCAGTGAGTGGAAGATGAGACAAGTGTCGCAGATGTGGGAGACGTGAACAAGAATGAGTAAGACAGGAGGCCAGCAAGGTGGCAAGGGCGTGAGAACTGATCCCACCTGCCACCCAGGGCTGGCCGTCCCAGCAGTACTGCTCATAGCCACAGCCTCTCTTCAGGGTTCAAGCCCGGCCCCTTCAGAGGCAGGAGGCTGTTTGCAGTGCTTGCTTCAAAGTCAAGAGTTGGAAGAGCTCAGATGGTTGTCCTCATGACAGCTGGAGGGCAAGCACCCCTCTGTCATTCAACAGAGGTCTTGATAAGTTATCATACAGTAAACAAACTGTTGTGGGGGCTGCAAAACGGCTGGTGGGGAGAGAGGTTAACAGCCCTTGCTGCTCTTGCTGAGGTGTGGCGTTCAGTTCTGAGGATCCACATCCAGCGGCTCACAACAGGCCCTAACTCCAGCCTCATGGGACCCAATGCCCTCTTCTGGCCTCTTTAGGCATTTGCACATAGCACACACATAAATAACACAAATAAAATCTTTTCTGAATATTATAAATAAGCTCTCATTCCTATGAAGTAATATGTGCTAAGGAGGACAACAGTACAGGGAGAGGGTGCTGTGGAGGACACAGCATGTGTAAGTGGGAGGTGCCAGCCGGACTCCCTGGAAGGTGATGTTTCAGCAAGGACCGAAAGAGGTGATGGTGACGCCCTGTCCCCATCCCAAGGCAGAGCATCCCACGCAGAGCCCTAAGGAAATCTCGTGATACCATGAGTCAAGAAGGTGCCTGCCAAGCCGGGTGGTGGTGGCGCACGCCTTTAATCCCAGCACTTGGGAGGCAGAAGCAAGTGAATTTCTGAGTTCAAGGCCAGCCTGGTCTACAGAGTGAGTTCCAGGACTTCAGGGCTACACAGAGAAACTCTGTCCCGGGGGGGTTGGGGGGGAAGAAGGTGCCTGCCACTAGTCCTGGGAGACGAGACATCTGGATGCCTTGAAGAATCAGGTCCCAGTGCTGAGATGTGTGATTCCTGCACTCCCATGAGCCTTCTGGGGATAGATTGGATTAAATGCAAATTTTATTTCTTTTAACTGGGCTTGGGTAGGTGTTCCATGGAACCTATGTGAGGGTGGTGTGGTGTCTTATAATTACCAGACATAGGGACTTAAATGCTCAGTTAATTTCGTGAAGAATCCTGTGTGAAAACAAAGGTATAAAGTCCCAAACCATTGATTTTTAGCACCAAGAGCCAATGAAAACCAGGCCAGTCAAGAAAGACATATAACCACCCCTCAGCCCAAAGTGCTGGAGGAACCTGAGGGCGGAAGCATATGTATGCCTTTCTTCCCAGCTACTTGGGTGGCCAAGACAGGAGGGTCACATGTTCAAAGCCAGCCAGAACTACATAGTTAGGTCTGCCTCAGCAACAACCACAAAACGTAGGAACAAGAGGAGAATGGGGGAGGCAGAGGTAAACTGACTGATTCTGAAACAGCCTCGCCAAGCTCTTGACACACGGCTTGCAAGGGGAAGAATCTTACGCCCAGTGCCATGCTAGATATTTTGTGTCACCTCTTCCTCATAACAACACTTAGATGACCTCATCTGGTGTATCTCATCTGTCTCCTGGCCTTCTGTGTCATCTTTATGCTAATGACTCCCGGGTTTGGACCAAGCCCAGGCCTTTCTCCCACACTCAGAGTCACTGATCCAGGACCTACTTCCCTTGGCTGTGTCTCTGCTTCTCACAGTTCACATATCCAGAACCAAGCTCCATACTCACAGCTCCCCCCCCCCAGAAAGCCGCAGCTCCATCCTTCCAGCTGCCTAAGTGAAAATCGGAGCATAGCTTCGACTCTGAAATAGAACCATCAACAAACCTGGCTGCCTTTCCCTTAAGTGCAGTATCCCAGGTCCAGCCTGCCCTTGCCTCTGGACCATTACCCTGTCCAGGTAGCCATACTTCAGCCATGGCTGCTCCCCCATGTAACCATAAGGCCATATTCCTGCCCTAGCTCTGAAAAATGACATGGAGACTTACTGTATTTATTAAAGGCTTTGGGCCCTATATAGCTGGGCAGATTCTCACCTGTTATAACGAACGCAGCAATCCTGGCCTGACCTACGTCCTGCCCTGTGGCCCATTACCAATCAATCTTAGTCTTGTCCTGGCTCCTACTGAGTCCAGCTGGCAACTCCCACCTCCAGTTCCCACCAGTCCGCTCCTTAACTCTCTAGTTCAGCGATTGGCCTGGCCGCTCAGCAAACCCGGCTGTGGTTTGATGAGAGCTCTCTGGAGGGCTTGCTGCGGATGGATGCTCCGTACCTTTGCCTGCCTGGTCACTGTCTGCCTCCTCCCTCCACAGAGAACGCAGAGGCTTCTCCTACTTCCTTTGCCACTGTTTTCCTAGCACTGTTTCCTATTGGCAGATAACTGTAAAGGAGATGATATTCAAATGCTTTTAACAAATGAGAGGATGAAAGGGGCAGGGAGAGCAAGCAGTTTAGTCACATTCAGAGAACTGCCTCTGCTCAAACCCGAGTCTGACCCCCCTCTACCCAGCTCCTCCTCCTTACATCCTCACTTCTGTACTCTTTGTTGGTTTTTGTTTTGTTTTGTTTTCTGAGATAGGGCCTCACTGTATATATCCCTGGCTGTCCTGGAATTCACAGAGATCCACTTGCCTCTGCCTCCCAAGTGTTGGAATTAAAGGCACAGGCCACCACCACCAGGTTCACTTACTCTAAAAACAAGCCAAGCTTTCTATTTGTGTCTAGTCTATACAGTTTCTGCTCTAGTTTGCTTTTCTTTTGCTGTGACAAAACTCGGACAGAAGCAACTCAAGAAAGGACAAGGTTATCTCATTCCACACCAGGTCACAGTCCATCACTTCGAGAAGCCAGGGCAGGAACTCAGGCAGGAACTGGAGAGGAGACCATGGGGGAGTACTACCTACTGGCTTGCTTCCTCTGGTTCCTGCTCAGACAGCTAGGCTCCCTGCTTCACAACTGCCAGCCTGTCTCACAGCCCACAGCCCAGAGACTTATGGCCAAGGCCTCAAGAGCTCGCAGGGTCTCTCTCTGTACAGTGATTCTTGGTCTTGATTGAGTACTGGAATCACCAGGGGATCAAAAACAGGTTATGGATATCCACCCCCCAATCCTAGAGATTTGGAGTTCATTGTTTAAGAGTGTAGCCTGGCCAGGTGGTGGTGGCTCACGCCTTTAATCCCAGCACTTGGGAGGCAGAAGCAGGTGGATTTCTGAGTTTGAGGCTAGCCTGGTCTACAGAGTGAGTTCCAGGACAGCCAGGGCTACACAGAGAAACCCTGTCTCGAAAAACCAAAAAAAAAAAAAAAAAAAGAATGTAGACTGGGCAGTGGGGTTTTTTAAACCTTCCCAGATAAGCCTAACATGCTGTGAAATTGAGAACAGCTGCTTAAGATTCTACTTTCTACCTGAGAAACTGAGTACTTCCCCAGGTGTCACCAAGAGTAAGTAAGTGTCCTTACATATAAGCCATGGATGTATTTATGCAATGATTCATGCCTGGGGTCTGACCACTTCAGATACTGCTTTACTTAGCCAGGCTGGGAGACTCCTGTGTTAGCAGTGCCCTGGCTATTTTGTGTTAATCTATTCCATGCCAGGGTCAGAGTCTTGGAGGGGTAGCTCCAGGCATGTCACTGTGCCAGGGTCAGAGCTTTGGAAGGATAGCTCCAGATTGGTCACCGTAATCATGCCTGACTACAGACTAATCTATGCTGTAGGGCCAGGAGAAAGGACTTGCATCCAACATGTACAAAGAGCTCTTAAAACTCAACAGTAAGAAAACCACCGACCCATTTATAAAAGGGCAGATGATCAGAACTGATACTTTACT
>JADRCC010575837.1:0-12483 GCA_019843855.1 Hylomyscus alleni
ATTCTGATGACCCCATCTCCTTCCATATGTTTCTTTTTCATTCAAATTTCTTCACTTTTTTGTTAGCTTGTCAGAATTATTGTCAGATTGATATTCATAGCATTCTCTTGTTGTTGTCCTAACTTTCTGGTAGCTTTGGTTGGGTTCTTAATCTTGAAATATACAATTGCCAACTTTTGATAATTAATTTGATAAACTTGAAGATTTTAGGTTTCATTGATGGATTTCTGTGGATTTTAATCTGTGCCTTTATCAACTACACTTAAATTTTAATATTTTTAAAGTAATTTTCTTCTGTCTCTTATAATATTTTTATTCCATCTTTTACTGTCTTCCTTTTTATTCATGACTTCCTCTATATTGTATGTATCTTACAGGCCCATTTTATTGTATATTAGCTGATTATCATCTTTCCCATTACATTTTTATAATTATAAAGGCAAGATATGTTATTTTATCACCTTGTCTCTTCAGATAGTATTTGCAATTTTTTAAAGTTTATGCCAAACTCTAAACACACTTTAGGCTTCTCCTTTTAAAGATTTTATGTTATTATCTCATAAATTTACCACAATTTATTTTTATTTATTTATTTATTTTTTTACATTACTACTGTCTTCTGGAGCACTTGACTTACACTGCCCATCCCCCCCACACACACACACACACTCACATACCAGGGTCTGTTATCAGGATTCATGTGCATGAGCAGATGAACAATGAATGTCCCTGACATCTTTTTTCTCATTTCAGTTTTTGGAAGAAAACCTGACCCCTTTAGTGCATTGTCAGAACTCTGGCATTGTGCACAGGCATTCTGAACACAAAGAGGCATTGAATACCTCTTTATAAAGGAATGGACAGCCATCTGTAGGCTGACATTTGTGAAGGGTCCAGTTTCCTGAGATCTTTGCTCTTTGAGCACTGTTTTCAAAGTCACCATAGCTATTCCTGAGGGATCTCCACAACAGCAGAGGTCCAAGCTTTCCAGATTGATTTTAAGAGTGCTTAGTCTGTCTATCTCAGCCTCATAGATGATGTCACAAGGCTAGAAGAGATGGTTCAGTGGTTAGGAGAGGGCACTCCTCTTGCAGAAGACCCAGATACCTAGAATTTGAGAGAATCATAACTACCTGAGATTTCAGCTCCAGAAGATACAGTATCTCTGATCTACTGCACCTTCATTCATATCCAGGAACCCATACACAGACCAACAACAGCATACTTCTGATGAATAATAAAGTAAACCTTAATTTAAAAGAGCTTAAGGTAGTCACGGGTCACAGTCATCTCACTCTGTTTTCGTCAAATTTTATCACAGAGGTGGATTCTGTTAGTAGTTTTCATACCTGTGTGATGGTCATCAATGCAATTTTTCACACTTGCAAATATGAATGTATGTTTATTAGTTTACTATGTGAAAGTGATTACCAATGTCCTATAATAATTTTTATATTCATTAATTGTATACTCTTTAAATAGTATAAATAATGTCTTATAAAAAGTTAAGATCTAACATGCTTGAGTCTAAGATAGAAGGATTAGGAATTCTAGCCTGCTTAAGCTATCCAGTGAGTTTGAAGATAGCTTTAGCTACATAGTGAGGGTCCAAAAATTGATTTTAGACTTTGGATTTGCTTTTAGGAGATTTCAACTGTTCATACTGTAGGGCAGGGCCATTTTGAGTTGTGTATGTATTGGCCCCATGATTGTTGACTCTGACCCAGTCTTAGTAGGAAGACAACTGATGTCAGGCATTATACTACATCACAAGAAGAGAAAACACCCTGCGCAGAGGAGTGCCTGTCCACATCTGCAGAAGTCCCAATTTTCTGGGTTTATTTTAAGGACAAAGGTAAGTCAGAGTAGGTAAGAGCCCATCCTCCCCTTTAACCCTCCCACTGCTTTGGCTCAGAGTCCAAAGGTTCTAAGCTTCTGACAAGTCCCTATCCCCACCCACTGCCTTATCTCCCACTGCCATGAGCTCACCCCTACAAGGACAACCATGTACTTCTTGTGTGCAGGATACAATAGCCAGAGGAGTGATAATATTCTCACCTGCCCCCAGACATTTCCTACTCTTTTGGTTGTAAGCCAAAACACTAAATCAACTGACACATACCCTCCCTCCACCCCACACACCACCTACCCCAGCTGCCATACACCACACTTCTACTGGTGAATAACTGCTGCTCAAGAATAGGGCACAGCCCTCAGAACAGAGATAGCAAAGCTACCTATCTCCAGCCTTCTACTCTGAGGAAGACTCCTTGCTGGACCAGCAAACACCCAGGAAACCAAAAATACAGGGCACAATATGTTGCAATGTCCCATTTCCCTTAACACGTTTAGCTGTTGGTATCCATTCTTGTGATTGTTGACACCTCCCAACCTTGACATTGCTTATTCTTACTAATCTTTTCTTTGAAACCATCATTATTTACTTATTTATCCTGTAGGCTTTAATTCCTGACTAAACACTTGACCCATTAAAGAACATAGCTTGCTCAGGTTTGCACAAATGTAAAAGTCCAAGAGTTTAAAACAAAGAGTGCATTCTACAGCAAGTGCTCTCAACAACACATCTCAAACCTTGTCATCCCCCAGTATCCCATGCACTGGCTGGCTCAAGCATTTACTTCACCTGACAAATATTGTATTTAACTGTCTCAAAGGATAGTTAATCATTGATTTATCTGTATCCCTATGCTAAGCAATATCTTTCTTTAGTGTGTTTATAATCTAAGCTCCCAGAGATTATTGTTTAGCAGTAGATATCAGCAAACATATAAAGATGTTTTACTATTTTTGAGAAAATAACTCACCTAAATAGTTAAAACTTGTCAGTTATGGAAAAAACATCATTAGTGTTGCTGAGGATAAGACAGAAGAGAGCTATAGAGTGACACAACTTTTTCTGAAGAACAGCTGTGCTTTTATTCCCAGGCATGCACATTGCATCCCTGTATAAATCAGTCTCTGTTCTCCCAGACCCATCATTTAAGATAACACCCTACTTCAGCGTAGCTGATAAAAATTTGTATCAAAGAGGATTGTTCTTCTATTCTGGAAAATAAAGAAGTTAGTTCTCAGCTTTTTAACCACTACCACCACCACCACCACCACCACCACCACCACCACCACCACCACCACACCTGGCAATGGAGGTCAGGGATAGTGTTTGAGATCTCTGCTATAAGACTTCATACCATAAGAGAAAAATCATCTGATTCATGACTATAATAATACTTTTGAATTGACTAACATTTTAAATGTTCTAATTTGACTTCTGATAAAGTACATAAATGTACTTAAAATGATGTAATTAAAATGTGATCACTTGCAGGCACAGACAAACACACTCATATACAAATATAAGTACATACACACTACAGACTCAAGCACACACACTCAGAAATATACACATACTCACAGGCACACTCCCATATGCACACACAGCATATAAACTTACACAAAGATACAGACAAACACAGGCAGACATATACACAGTCAGACATACAAACACATGCACACACAAACACATTATATGCAAACAGATATATACACAAATTCACACACAGAAACACACAGTCTGATAGACATACATAGACTCAGGTAAACAAGCTTATACAATGCACACATGTGCAGAAACAACAACACTCACACAGAGACACTTAAAAACATTCATATGTAACACATATATGCACACATACACAGACATACACTACAGACTCACACACTTAGAAACATACACATACACACACTCATAGATATGCACACATACATACACACATGCACATATACACTTACAGATATGCAAGCACATACATAGGGATGGTAATAGAAACTTAAAAACTAGAAGAGGTTCCCACTAGAATTGCAGCCCAAAATGTAGCTTCCATCTGAGATCACCAACTTCACTGTTAACCAGTCTTCAGGGTTTTCTAAAATATTGGAATGAAGGTCTCCTTCTGCCACTATTTTACCAGGAAAGAAGCAGGAGCTCAAGAGAAATACAATTGGAGGTTCCATTAGTTTGTGCTCTGACATAGGACCATTGGATGCAAGAGGATGAAGTTGTCTTCTTTATCTACACACTTTCTGGTGGTTATGATCTTTGTGAGATTATACATTTTTCAGAAGAAAACATTAGTCAAGCTTCAATGCCAACTCTGCCTGTGGAGAAAAACCCCAGAGAATGCTTTCCTCTCTGCCTCAGTTTTAAAGTCACCTTACATCTAGACTATAACTGCTGGATTACTTTGGTTTTAGAATAACTGTTATCTCTAGTACTTGTTTTTACCTACAGACACACACACACTCACACACACACACACACACACACACACACACAAACACATGCATGCATACCCCACATGATACCTACTCTATTCATCTCTCTCATTGTCTTTCCACACTAAACTTCTAAGAAGTAACAGAAAGATATAGGCAATTATAATTTGTTTATTTATATTTTCATTTATAATGGAATAGTTTACCTAATTTATTTCTCACAATATTTTTGTTAATGTATACAAATGCTACTGGGTTTAGTACATTGTTTTTGCAATCCTGCAACTTTCCAATTAAGACTTTATCAGAATTAATAGTTACCTGATAGATTTTATAGAGTTGGATAAGTAGGAAGTCATGCCATCCGCAAATAGGGATAGTTTGATTTTCTTCCCTTCTTATATTTTCCCTTCTATGCCTTTCTCTTTTTAAAAAAATTTTAATTTATTTTTATTAGATATTTCCTTATTTACATTACAAATGGTATCCACTTTTCCCATTTCCCTTCCAAAAAATCCCCTATACCCTCACTCCTCCCCCTACTCACCAACCCACACTCTCCTTGTTCCTGGCCCTGTCATTCCCCTACACTGGGGCATAGAACATTCACAGAAACAAGCCTCTCTCCTACCATTGATGACTAACTAGGCCATCCGCTGCTACATATGCAGCTGGAGCCATGAGACCTACCATGTGTACTCTTTGGTTGGTGATTTAGTCCCTGAGAGCTCTGAGGGTACTAGTTAGTTCATAATGTTTTTACTCCTAAGGGGCTGCAAATCCTTCAATTCCTTGTGTCCTATCTCTTGCTCCTTCATTGGGGACCCTGTGCTCAGTCCAATGCATGGCTGTGAGTCTCCTTGTCTGTATTAGTCGGGCACTGGCAGAGCTTCTCAGGAGACAGCTATGTCAGGCTCTTGTCAGCCAGCACTTGCTGGCATCCACAATAGTGTCTGAGTTTTGGTGATTGAATATGGGAAGGATTCCCAGTCTCTGGAGGGCCCTTCCTTCAGTCTCTGCTCCATAGTTTATCTCTGCAACTCCTTCCATGGGTATTTTGTTCCCCCTTCTAAGAAGGAATGAAGTATCCACACTTTGATCTTCCTTCTTCTTGAATTTCTTGTGGTTTGTGAATTGAATCTTGTTTATTCTGAGGTTCTGGGCTAATATGCACTTATCAGTGGGTGTATACCATGTGTGTTCTTTTGTGATTAGGTTACTTCACTCAGGATGATATCCTCCAGATCCATCTATTTGCCTAAGAATTTCATACATTCGTTGTTTTTAATAGATGTGTAAATGTACCACATTTTCTGTATCCATTCCTCTGTTGAGGGACATCTGAGTTGTCTCCAGATTCTAGCTATTATAAATAAGGCTGCAATGAACATAGTGGAGCATGTGTCCTTATTATATGTTGGAGTATCTTCTGGGTATATGTCCAGGAGTAGTATAGCTGGGTCCTCTGGTAGTACTATGTGCAATTTCCTGAGGAACCGTCAAACTGATTTCCAGAGTGGTCGTACCAGCTTGCAATCCCACCAACAATGAAGGGTTCCTCTTTCTCCACAACCTTGCCAGCATCTATTGTCACCTGAGTTTTTGATCTTAGCCATTCTGACTGGTGTGAGGGGGACTCTCATGGTTGTTTTGATTTGCATTTCCCTGATGACTAAGGATGTTGTACATTTCTTTAGGTGCTTCTCAGCCATTTGGTATTCCTCAGTTGTTTAGCTCTGTATTCCATTTTCAATAGGGTTATTTGGGTCTCTGGAATTTAACTTCTTGAGTTCTTGATATATGTTGGATATTGGCCCTCTGTCAGATACAGGATTGGTAAAGATTGTTTCCCACACAGTTGGTTGCCGTTTTGTCATATTTACAGTGTCCTTTGCCTTACAGAAGTTCTATAATTTTATGAGGTCCCATTTATCAGTTCTCCACAACCTTGCCAGTATCTATGGTCACTTGAGTTTTTGATCTCAGCCATTCTGACTGGTATGAGGTAGACTCTCATGGTTGTTTTGATTTGCATTTCCCTGATGACTAAGGATGTTGTGAATTTCTTTAGGTGCTTCTCAGCTTCCTTTATTAAAGGGTCATAGCATTAGGAAAATTGAGAACCATTGCTTCAGCAGGAGGAACCAGCACTCTTAAAGGCAGAATCCCTGCTCTGGGGCCTTACTTGGTTTCAATACTACAAATATACTATCTTTTCTTATAGCTCTTTTATGTTTCATAAGAAAAAAAATCCCTAAATATTATGAGGTTTAACATGAAAAACTGTTTATTTAGCTAATTAAATAGTAACGTTTAAAATTATTGTCTTTATGCTGTTGAATATAGCTTTTTTGTTGAATTCTCATAAACCAGACCATAATCAGAGATTTTCTTGAGAATATTTAACTTATGGTTATAGTTTCAAGAACACAGAAGAGAATGAAAAGAAAACTGAGGCAGAGTATGAGGGATGAAATGCAAAGCATTCCGGGTGGCATTTGGACAAGTGGAAACTCCAACTGTCGAATTTATTTCAGAGACACCAGGCAACTTGAGAAAGAATTCCTGTAATACCTACCCAATAGACATCCAACTAATAGTTTTTCTTGAAGAGTGATCACTTTTATTTTGGTGAGTTTTAATTTTCTAATGTAACAACTTCACATAAAACCAATAAATAAATTCAAGAGCTCAGTGTTTGCTGCAGGTTTAGGAAGTAATTCATTCCGAAATTTACCTTCTTTTACTCTTTTTAATCTAAGATTATTAAGAGAAAATAATCAAGTTGTGTACCATATTTTAATAAACCTTTAACACTGAATATCATTTTTCTTTTACTTAAAAAGTGGGGAACAGGGGTGTTGTTGTTGTTGTTATTTCCTTTTTTTTGGAAGAGAAACTGGGAAAAGATATCATATGACATGTAAATAAAGAAAATATCTAATTAAAAAATAGTTTCTCTAATTTATTCACTTGAGAAATGCATTGTAGTGCAGACTACAGTATGGACAGGTTTTAGTAAAGTTGAGACTTCAGGTGAACAGAATTACTTTGATATGTAGAAAAATTCATCTGGGCATTTCCACACATAGTTTATAGAACTTTTTCTCCTGAATTTGTTAATTTTTGTCATATGGGGTTCTTTGGTTGTTTTTCATATTTCTTGTAAGTCAGAGCATTGTAGCTGGTAGTCTGTATTCATCAAGCAATTTTGTCATCATTCATAGGTTTTTCTTCTAAAAAATAGAATTTATATTATTATTATATTTGCAATTTGTCATTACAACCTTCATGGATTGAAGGTAAGTCTTTTCTCAGTGCATAAGTGTCTTTTTGTTGGATCTTGTTCTTGATTTTTAAATTTATTTAACAGTTTTGTGTGGCCAGGTCCTTTTCTCTGATCAGTCTGTAAGACAATTAAAAAGTGTCTTACTTGTTGTGATTAAACATTTACAAGTCCTAGCTCACAATAGTTCTCACCAAATTCAAATAAAGCCATCTCTGGTTGTTATTCTTGTACCATTGCAACATCCTAACACTAGAAAGGAGAGAAAAAATATAAAGGGGAATGGAATTGTTATTATTAGACCATTTTATGCTGATCAGGGTCTGATTTCTTTGGTACAAGTTTGATCTTCACCATCAGAATATCTAACTTTTTCTTCTGTTGTTCCACTTTGTATATTACTACTTTTCAAAGCACATCCAATAGCAATCAATGGCAACCCAACTACAAGCACCCTCTAGGGGTCCTAGTATTTATGTACCCTCTGAAGATTTCCCTGTAATTTCAAAAGTCACACACTCACAGAAACTATCTTCAGCTGGCAAACTCACACCCCTTCTGTAGCATGAGGCAAATCATAGTCAACTACTTGGGACAATCTGAAATAGCCCCACATCTGACACCTGGATCTAAAATGAAAATATATTATAATATTTCTCTGATTTTAGAGAAATAAAAATTCTCACAACACCTATCCAGACATTCACCAGCACACTCACTGGTGTCTAAAGTTCAGGGTCGAGTGTTGTAGTTCATCGTAGTGACCTATGAGAGGTCTGTTTTATAGAGTCAAGAATGAGATTGGCTGGGATTGACAAACTTACCAAGAATAGATTTCAGACTACAACTAAACTCACAATTAGGTTTAAAGATGTTCCAGCAAGTGACATCCATGTATGTCAAGATCTCTAGAACTCTCAAGAACACCAGAATTTTCCAGTAAAATGAAGACTTAAGAAACTGTCTACAACAGACATTCCAGGTCCACAAATGAAGGTCTAAAAGCTGTGATATACATTTAAAATGAGTTAAAGTTGTGCAATTTGAATCTAGGTCATAAGGGAATTATACAAGAAAAGATTAGGAAGATGTGGTGCAGAGCCAGCTCTGGGGTCTGGGTGATGGATGATGATGATTTCCCTTTAATTAAGGTCAGTTTCAATTTTTCATTTTGTTCTTTAGAATTCTTTTACTAAGGTTTTATTTGCTGTGATTTTCTCTGCTAGCATTGGCATCTTAGGGTGAGTAACCTCTACCATCAGACTTCAGAGTCTGTTTGCCCTTGCAAACATGATGGTCAATCTACTTTCCTTTTAGTCTTATTTATTGTCTAGTGTTTCATACTTTTAGGTCCCCCCAGGCTTTCCATCTAGACATGAAAGAGGACAGTACTTTGGCAGCCTCTAGAAGATATGGGCCATTAGATGTTCCTTTATCCAAAGCAAAAAGGGTTTCTGGGAAGTTTAACACATTAACTATCACTGACCTCTGTGGTTAAGCTAACTAAAGGGAACTCTGTCATCTTCATGCTCATTGGACTCCATAGTAATAGTGTCTGCATGGGCTGTTAGCATTCCAAGGCATGGTAGACATTAGCCATTGTCAGACACCCCTAGGTCCCTTGGTCACTTAATGTGTTGTTCAACTCTTATCTTCCCTGGGAAGAAATTAGGAGCTGAGATATTTCTACTTGGGAAGATTTTCACCTGTAATTTTGAACTGAGCCAGGGCTATGGTGTTGAACAGAGCAAACAATTCTGATCTTGTACATACTCAATCAGCTAGTCATGATCATGAGAAATTGTCTTATAATTATAATATTGAATTTTAAAATTCTTAAGTAAGTCATGATGTCTCTTCTTTGATCATTGGTAAGTTTTAAGAGGTTCTTCCTCCTTTCTTTCATTTACTCAGCTACCTTTCAGAGGTTTTTCCTTAGGTATTATATAACAAACAAAGTATTTGCCAAAATAAAGTTTAAATTTTATACCCCTATTGTGTACTATGACAATAATACTCATGTGTGTAGGTATTTGTTTGTGTGTGTGTGTGTGTGTGTTATGACAGATATATCTTAACTTCTATATCTTTTTCTCAATATATTTCAAAACTCATAAGAGAATCTTTGCCATTCATCCAAGCTATGTTTTCATAATATTATATTTTATATGAGTATTATACTCATGAAAACATTAGGAGACTAAAGACACAATGCTTCTTTTGCACAGCTTACTGGGGACTTTTTTCTTTATTATCAGAGAATAAAAGATTCAATTTCTAACAACAGATTGGTAAATGTATAAGCACAATTACACATGAAAATTATTTTGGTGCTTCAATTACAGCTTTAAGAACACATTTACAGAACAGTTCTTCAAAAAAAAATTCTGCCATTGTTCCCTATGATTTTGCTAGAGTGACTGAAGTCAACTAATTGAGTATTTAACTAATTAGATGAAGAATTGAATCTCTTCTCAGTTCTCAGATCACGGTGATTTGGTGATTTCATCTCTGATTCTCAGCTAATAGCTGTGGCTGTGAAGTTCCCTTGACACACCAAACTCATTTTAATATGTTAATGAAGAAACAAAGCAAATGGGGGTATGCTACACATAGCAGCAGTATTAAATGGATAATGAGATGTATTACAGTGTTTACTCTCAGGGAAATTGTGAGTTGCAAGCCAATCAACTCTTTGTTTATAAGAGTACTAGGATGTGTATTTCCCTGAAAGTGAGAAACCTGGAGGCTTAATAACCTTTTAGGGATTTGAGTCATATCTCAAACCACACAGGCAGGATCAACTTGTGGATTCTAATTAGAAAAAGAAAAGCTCCAGGAGATATTTCTAACAAATGGTTTTGCTACATAAGACTTTGCAAAACACAACATTAAAGGTTCTAGGCAGGCTGTTTAATTTGTTTAAGCACCGTTTTTAAATTAATACCCTTGAGACATTAGATAATTTCCTTGAGATAATATACTAAATTATGGTCAAAATTATTGTTCAGGTGTGGTAATACCAAAAGCTACCGCAACTGAGTTTATGTTTGTTTTAAAATTTTACTTGTAATTTCATTGTTGCATAATTAATTGTAATTAATATTTCAAAGCTTCTTATTAAATACAATAATCTCTCCAAATATTAAATACCACACCATTTTAACAGAGGGTTTGGCACAGTGGTTAGTATAATTTTCATTAACTTATATATTCAGATATATGATTTAAAACTGAGCTATATTTAATTATTTAATAAAAGAGACCACTATCTTGTCTGTCATTTGTTTTGTCCCAAGTAAACAAAGTCTCCAATAAACCTCATGTATTACAAAGTATTAGAAGTTATTTCTCAACTCTGTCATGTCCTGGTTGTGTATAACATAATGGTAGTTATGATAATTAAATTTCCCATATCATTTTAAAATCATTTATTAATTAATTTCTGTCTTAACTATAAGAATTATGTATTTAGAGAACATAATTTACTTTGTATATCTTCATCTTTAGATATATTTCCTGGTTCATAGTAAACATTTGTCCAATTCAAGTAATATATGATCTTGTGATACACATTTATGCATGCCATCATTATCAAGGGTCACAGTAAATCCTTCAATTTAAATCTATGTAAATGTAATACATAGATTAGTGCACAGACCAGTAACAGGATTAAGTCAAATTTCTAGGTTAGAATGTGAGAAACCTTTGTTTTATTCATTTTTATTGTATTATCATAAAATATTTTGTCACAGAACATTATGGGTCTGAAATTCTCAGACAACAGCAGATTTTGGTTTTAAGTATAGACTTCAGGTTCAGGTCTGAAATTTCATCACTTGACTCATAGAATCAATATCATACCTTGAGTAATTTCCTATCCATGTTTCTATTGAGGATATAAGAGGCTGCATGAACATTACTCAGATCTGCTCATGCATGGCTTCCACCCTGAAGAGTGCAGGAACAACTTGACTGCAATCAATTTTAGAGTGGTTAGGAATCTACTTTTATTGAAGGACTGACATGTGAATAAAGGGATTATTCCCGAGGAACAAGAACTCTTTGATTTCATTCTGTCCTTCCAAGTACCCATCAAGAAAGTGGCTGACAAGTGACCCAGAATGAGTAAAAGTAATTAAACCAGTCGATACTTAAGTCATTTCTCTGTATGAAGGATGAATATACTAAATACACATTGAAGGTGTATTTCTTCTTTCTGTTTTAGAGAATATGTGGAATCTACAATCATCTCATTTCAAATATTACTATGAGCATTTTAAATGTTGTCTTCTAGTATTAATTCCTTTCCACATTCTGGGGAACTCCTCCATTCCCCAGAATTTGAAGAACTTCCCTTCTGTAACTCACAAAGTTCCCCACCATTGGCAGTTTGTGTTGGTCAATGTGTGAAAATTACACATGGTTATTTTAACTCCAAATGACAACTTTGCCTTAGAATTTGACACTCTTTGAATTCATCATCTTTATCTTCTTTATTCAGTTCAAGGGCTCTGAATGTTCAGAAATCTTTTAAATAACTGCTGAGAATTTCTAGTTTGTAAAACATTCAGAAAGTTGTAATTCTACATGTATGATTGTGGATGTTTAGAAATATACATGATTATATAGAAGAAATTCTTTATGGAGAATCAATTCTGATTCAGAGACTAAACTCTACCACATCTTGAATATGTTCTTCCAAGATCTTCCATGCCTCTTTTTCTGGTTGAGCATGTAAATGATAGAAAGTGGAAAACTCACAGCCATGAAACATATATGCTTATTTGCAGTCTCTACAACATATTAAAGATATTAAAAGTTAGGGGACCTCTTCTGTTAGTGGAATACTTGTTGACAGTTTGTCCTTGGTGGAATTCATATATATATATATATATATATAT
>JADRCC010575837.1:16660-28632 GCA_019843855.1 Hylomyscus alleni
AGCACCACCCTTAGGAATTCTCCTGTGCTCTGATCTGTATGTACTATAGTTGATGTTTGAATTAGCCAATCGTGTATAGCCACACCAATTCCTTTGTTTCCCAAGTTCCATTCCCTATATAAGTCCCTAACTCCTGAGTCTCGTGGTCGACACCTCTGTCTCCTGTGTGGGACATGTGTCAGCCCAGAGCTCCGAAATTAAACTGCCTCATGTGTTTGTAACAAGATGGTCTCTCGTGTTTCCTTGGGTGCACGTTCTCCAGGGACTTGAGCGGGAGTCTCCCTACGGGGGTCTTTCACTGTTACATGGTAGTCTAAGTTCTTTCTAATTTTTATTTTTGTTTGTTTGTTTGTTTGTTTTGTTTTTTGCTTTTGTATTGGAGGGGAAACTGGGAAAGGAGAAATCATATGACATGTAAATAAAGAAAATATCTAATAAAAAATAATTAAAATTTGCACTATAACTTTTCCTACTATTACATGAAATTAATCAAACTGGAGAGTATTGGCATAAAAAAGGAAAAACAGACACAAATCAACATAGACCCTTGGGATAAAAGAAAGCTTGGATGTAAATTCATGCAACTATGTCCAACTTGTTTTACACAAAGGTACAGGAACACATATTGGAGAATATCCAGTTTTCAGAATAGTACTGGAAATTGTACATCCACATGCAGGATATAAAATTAAAGTCCTACCTCTCACCACTTTAAAAATAGTTTCTAGCCAGGCAGTGGTGGTGCACGCCTTTAATCCCAGCACTTGGGAGGCAGAGGCAGGCAGATTTATGAGTTCGAGGCCAGCCTGGTCTACAGAATGAGTTCCAGGACAGCCAGGGCTACACAGACAAACCTTGTCTCAAAAAAAAAGTTTCTAAAATACCTTTTAAATATTGAAACATAATTCATGAAATAGGAAACTGATAGAAGAAAACTTGTAGAAAATTCTAGAGAAGACTACAACCAAGTCTACCCTATTTTACATAAACCCATGCCCATAGAAATTGACTAGTAAAACAGTTGAAATGTAAATAGATGAATATCCAATAAAAATATTTAAAAAAAAAAGGACATGGGACGAATCTGACCAAAATGTTTAAATATTCATTTTATGGTCAACACAGGAACCAAGAGATTTGAAGCCAATCATGACTTGGAGGTGAGTCAGTTCTACATAGAGAGAGCTCCAGAACAGGTAAGACTATGTAGAGAAAGGCAAGACTATGTTGAGACTATGTCTCAAGACAGAAATGGGGATAGGAGTAGAGGTGTTCTAAGCTAGTTCAAAGACACATTCTACTTTACTAGTATAAATTTTAATTCAGAATTATACTCATAAATTGTTGAATTGAATTTGAAAGTAGAAGATGACACATAAGAACAGAAGTTGGAAGCATACAGGTCTTAATATTAGGTAATTTTCTCAGCTGCTGGCATTTTACACTTCTCTCCTCATTTCCTTCCCTGCCCTTCTTCAATAATGTAAAGGAACAAGCTAAACATTCTACTGAACCCCCTGCTCCAGATTCAAGTCTAGCAGAAAGATCATCAGGGTTCTCATGTGATTGGTGAGTGAGTTTCCTCACTTGTGTAGAAAAACATGCCCTCTTTCACATCTTCAAGTCTGACTACCTCCCTTACTTTCTCTGTATTGCCTGGCTTCCTATGTCTCTCTCTTTCTGTTTGTTTCTGGTATTATTTTCTAGAAATCTACTCATTCTACTCATCTATTTCTCAAAATCCTCTCCTGTGACTCATGTCATTTCTTTAAAATACACAGACTATACATGGGTTTTCAGAGAGTAGTTATACTCTACCTAGCTTTGGAGAACCATTAGTTTACAGAGTCAATACCAAAACATGAATGGTTCCAGGTAAGGAGGACCTTAGGATATGTCCCTGACTTTCATTTCTGTCTTTTCAAACACCTCAGTCAGCTACATCAAAATTCTCACTGTGACTCAAATGCTTAGTCCTGTCACAAACTTGACCTGTTGTATGCTATGCCCATTTGTCTACTCCAGTTAAATCTGAATTATCTGGGTAAAAGCCTGATCAAGGATAAGAAGCGTTAAGGCTCCAAAGGGGAGCTTGTGCCTCCTGGGTATTCAGTCACTGGCATCTCCTAACTGAGACGTGTTCCAGATTAGTCTTTCCAATCGTCAACACACCCTCTTATTTAGGCATAAAAGGTACTCCAAGAAATGATTCGTAAATGGCTAAGATTGGGCATTGTTTCCTGGCCAGCACAACATTTCCAACCTATCCTAATTTAATTCCAAGCTGTCCTTAGCTTGGAATTTCTCGCAAGAAATCTGCCTTGTCAGACAGGTTTTCCTCAGAGTTAGCAACAGAGGTCAAGCACATTCCTTAGGGCAGTCCCACAAAAGTCAGAACTGTTTTACATACTAGAGAGTAATTGAAGAGCTTCCCTCACTCAAGGACATTAGCTAGAACTGTTAGATAGGAACTTCCCAGTGCTTGCCTTCAGCAAGACTCAGAGAATTAGTAGGAACTGCTAGATTGGAACTTCATTGTGTCTGCCTCCTTAAGAAACAGAGAATTAGCATAGGAATACCAAAATAGCCCCAGCAGGGAGGGCTCCACTGCTCTTCTGTCTGCTTCACACCTGGCTACCTGATCCTACCGACCATGATGTGGTGGTCACTTGCCTATGTGACCTCAGTCTTTCGCCCTAATCCTATTGACCTTGCTGAAACCCTCTCCTGCCTACATGACTCTTGTCATCTGCCCTGCTTGCTGCATGCTATTTAAACCTGAATTTCACCTTGTACAAATTCATTCAGATTCAACACATCCTTGTGTTGAGTTTGTCTGTCATCTGCCCACTTATTGCCCACTTGACTAGAACTCTCATCCTGCGGAAATTGGGGTCCCTGTAACAAACCCAGTCCATGGCAGTTGTATGTCTCCTTGGGACACGTGGAGTATTTGTGTGCTTTATGAAAACCACTTTGTTTCTATAGTACAAATATGTTACCCTATAAAATTGAGGGTTCTGTAGGATTTGGATCAATCTGCTTATTATCATTAGTGATAATACATGGTCATGCCTGTCTTCCAATATTCTTCCTTTCTCTTTCTTAAGTCAGATACTTTTCTCTTTCTTAGTTAGCCTGGTACATACCAGCTTCTATAGGGAATTAACTGCATACTCTAAAGGAAAGGATCTGTGTTAGATGTAAATATTTGTCAACTAACCACTCACTGCTCCAACTCAGCTCTAGCATCTGCTACTCTTTCTCTTCATTTTCAATTTTCTACTTGAACAATAAATTTCAGCTGAAACAAGGACATTTTGTATAGCGTGAGAAATGATGGCATGTATTATTCATACCTGTCTTCTCTGATACCATCCCCACAGAGCTGGGAGAGCATTGTCCTCATTCTGCCAGGCAGGACAGATCATTGGCTCCCTGCTGTGTATGGTTGACATCTGAGGCACTGCTTGCAGCTGTAGAGTGGGATTGAGATCCTGGCTTCCCTTATCTCCTTGACTTGGCAGAGGGAGAATACTTGCTCAGGCGTGGCAAAACTGCTGTGTCCCAGGTACTTCAAGACTGACACAGGGGCAAGTTGTGGACTCTAACCAGGAGCATTGAAGGCCTGGCCTCCCCTCTAGTCGCTCTAGATTGGTTTGGAGCCATATCACCTTATACACTCTCATCTGAAAAGCCAGGATTCTCACACAGTTTACTAGGTTGCAATATGTCAAACCACTACTTTTCTATAGTGTACAATAGCTTGCATAATGACCAGATAGATAGCCTATCTCCTTAAGATGGCCTGCCATGGTTCACTGAACAAAGAAAGGAGCTTTATCACAGCTTCAAAATTGACAATATCTTCAGCATGCTTATTTTCTCTACTTTTCACTCTTTCTGTTTGCTTTGCTATGTCCAACATTGGCATTTTAGTTTCTATTTCATTAAAAATAAAAATGAGCCTTTCTGCCATGATATGCCCCTTTCCTGCTCCATGAATAAATTGTTTGCTGATGTTTTTCATGTTAAAAAATTTACACATTTACTGAATTTCTCATAAATTTCTTACTTTTTTGCTGTGGTTTAAATGTATCTCCCCTTAAAATCCACAAGTTAAAACTTAATCACCAATGTAACAATGTTGCTAATTATCGGAACTCTTCAGAGTGTAAGCTGGAACTGTGGAGTTTCATTCTTTTTCATTACTCTATTCATGGGATGCAAGTGTCCCAGAACTCACCTTAGAAATAGGGAATGGCCTTGTCAGACAGAAAATATTTTGAAAACTTGGTTTAGTCCATTCTCAAGAAATTTCAAATTTATGTTCATTACCCAGTCTGTCAACCTTATTATATTAACATGAAGATGTAATATAATAAAGTAGAAACACATTTTCTAGGGCAGGAGCCACTTTCTGAAGCTCCGTCTCATTGTCACAGGAACTGCATGGATTTAAAAATGCTCCACTAACAAATTACCACTGATCTGGCAGCTTAAATCAACAAACACTTATTTTATAACAGTGTTTGGTCTCAGAAGTCTTAGGGTTCTGAATGACTATCTTAGTTTCTTTTCAATTGTTGTGACAAACATCATGACCAAACCAACTTATAAAAGGAAATTTTTGATAAAAACTTACTGTGTCAGAGAGTTGTGGTCTGTGATGGCAGAGCAAATCATGGCAACAAGAATAGCTGAGAGTTCCTGTCTTGGCCCTCAAGATAAGAGGGCAGAAATAGAAACAAAACAGACAATAGCTACAGTCCTTTGAAACTTCAAAACCTATCCCCAGTGATGCACCTGCTCCAACAAGGCCATGCTTCCTCATCAATCACAAGCAGTTCCACCCACTGAGGACAAAGTATTGAAACATACTAGCCTATGGGAGCCATTCTCATTTATATCACCACAGGAGGTAACATGGCTCTGATTCTCACATGCATAGCCTATAGAATGTTTTTTCCAGCATCTCAATAATTGCTAAACCAAAATGTGAAATAATGTCATTTTCTTTATGTAATTTAGCTGTCCTTGAGTGCCTAATCTTCTTAAGTGGAAATGTGTACAAACAAGGCCTGGTGACTCACTCCTGCAACTTCAGTGCTCAGAAATCCGTATTGTGAGCAAAAGGATCAGCGGACTAAGTACCAGAGCTGCCAGGGCTACAGAGTAAGAAAAAAAGGATCATCTTCATATGCTGGTTATGTTGTATATGTGCAAGTCTGTTCATATGTGTGTGTGTGCATACATGTATGTGCATGCATGTGCATATGTATATGTTTGCATGCATGGGGACATGTGTTAGCACACTTGTGTGGCTTACTTGTATCATATGTTGTATCACAATTATTACTCTTTCCAGTTCTTAAGCTCTCCTTTGTCATACTGAAAGCCCCACCCAATCATACTGATTCTTAACTTTTGGAGTGGAAACTGAGGTAGCTCTCAGTTCCACATACAATTTACTTTGGACAGAGCAGTGTCTCAGTGAACTAGCTCTTGGTCTACATATACTTCACTGTGTTGCTTAGCTTGGCCAATGTTTCTCTTAAGAGCCTCGGTTCTGCCCAGCAAATATACTTTATAATTAGTGTATTTTTCTCCCTTCTTCTATGGCTTCTAATAGTTCATTATACCTACCTTCTAAGAATGAAGACTAAAAATATTCTGCTATACTTACAGATCAGTGCCTTATCCAGTCATCAACAGATAGGCTTCCCCTGGCACAGATGGGAGTAGATGCATAGACCCACAGCCAGGCATAATACTGAGAGTCTAAATTGGATGTTTCCATCAAATCACTCTCCTTAGAGCTCAGAGAACGTTGTGACAGTGGAGGCAGAAAGATTATGTGTTGGAGGATGTGAAGGACAGCAGAACAGGGCCCTCAGAATAAACCAAGCAAGGGGCATATGAACTCATAGAGACTGAAGCAGCAAGCACAGGGCCTACATGTGTCTGCACCAGGTGCTCTCATACATACTATTAGTTTAGTTTATCTATAGGACTCCTGAATATGAGAATGAATAGATCTATGACTCTCTTGTGTGCTCCTGAAAACTCTTCTTCCTTGTGGGTTGTCATGTCCAAGTTCTTTTTCAAAGCTTTTCCTTCATTTTATTATATTTCATTTTGTTATGTTTGTTTGGTTGCTATCTCTTAGAAGCCTGGTCTTTTTTAATGAGAGACAGAAAGGGAGTGAATCTGGAGGGAAGGGGATATGGGAAGGAGCTGGGAGGAGTAGAGTGAGGAAACTACATTTAGGGCATATTGTATAAGAAAATCTATCTTCAATTTAAAAAATAAATAAAATATAGAATAATAGAAAGAAATGAAAATATCAGGACAAAGGACATTAAGTTGTAGATGAAATACAAGGTTTTACTCTGTCAAAAGACTCATAAGTTGCACTTTAAACTGTGAAGCTTTTATTTGACTGAAATTTTGTTAGTAACTATTCTTGTGTGTCTTTCTCTGCTGATGAGTTACCAAGTTTCAAGCACTTCAAGCAAGAGTTAAAATTTAACCATCTTATGAAAGCTCTTATTCAATAATTCTTTCATTCATTGACTTTATAATCACTTGTTTATAATACACAAACTATCCTAAAATATCACAATGTAACAGCAAAGGCAAAAGTTTCTATTCTGGATTTATTAGTTGGTCAGAAAGGTAACTGAGGACCAAAGAGCTTGCCCAGATCTGGCATGGAAAGTAGTGGAGAGAGAGCCATTTGAGCTGTGCAGATCAGTGCTTTTAGCAGATTAGACCAACAGTTAAATAATGATACCCTGCTGATCCACCAATTCCACAAATACTGAGTGTTTGGAGTGCCACATGATGGACCCAGTATTTACTGTTTCTAAGTAAATAAATGTTCAAAGATTTTGGTTCACAGAAATGTGGTAGGGATTCTAGATAATCACATATTGTTAAAAATAGCTAGAGAAATTCCTGGAGCACAAGAAAGTGTAACATGTTAGGGGAGATTATTTGACAAGAACGAGTAGGTTGATTCCAGATAAATCTTAAAACTATAAATGAATTAAGCATGCAAATACCTTACTTAAAAAAATACTGGTTGGTTAATCACTTTTTTCAAAATTATAGCTAGTAATAATTTTATAGTATCAACAGTTTCTAAATGTCATATATTTTATAAGTATTTCATTAATGCATTTTGACATATATAAAAGTGACTCTTAGCCTCATAAGTGATCAATTCAGAAGCAATTTGACACAAATCTTCAGTTGTAAAATGTAAAAAGACTGATGTTAGCTGTAACACAGGAAAGAACAGTGGGTTCCCTCCAATGGGGGAAATGGACTTTACCATTTATTTAGAAGTGAAAAGTTCCATCACCAGATTTCTGATTTTTTTACATGTCTAGGATATGAAAAAAGGAATCATATACAAATAAGCTTATATTTTATAAGTTGGGAAAAGTGTCAGTGGCTCCCAGCTGTGCCTAGAGACCTCCATGATAACTGAAGGCTCTGACCAAGGATGCCTTCAATTGGCCGGGCAGTGGTGGCGCACGCCTTTAATCCTCTAGCACTTGGGAGGCAGAGGCAGGCGGATTTCTGAGTTCGAGGCCAGCCTGGTCTACAGAGTGAGCTCCAGGACAGCCAGGGCTATACAGAGAAAACCTGTCTCAAAAAAAAAAAAAAAAAAAAAAAAGGATGCCTTCAATTTTGCTAGTCAGAGCTTCCAGATTCATGTGGATTTTAGTAAGCATACTTTCCAAAATTTTAATCAAATTATTGTGTAATATATATTTCTAAAACAAGATAAAATTATAAGATAAAATTATACATTGTGCCAGATATGATAGAGTACCTGGAGAAAAGGACTCGAAGCAGACTCTTCTACTTCAGTGGAGAGCTGGCAGTTGAGAGTTAAAGAAGAATGGAGTGGCACATACATTTTGAATAATAAGATAAAATTAGGATAAAATAAAAGATAAAATAAAAGATAAAAAGAAGACTATATAAACTGCAAACATTTTCTGTTTTCTGAGGTAATTCTATTTTCCAAATTTAAAAAATATATCTCCTGTCTCCTCAATATTCCTGGGAAGTATGACCCACTGAAACCACATCTGCCTCTGTAGAATATTACATATCTCTTATGTAGTTTGCCTTCCCCTTTGCTAAAATGGAGGAGATGCTTCAGTGAATAAGACGTGCAAAAGGAATTAGAAGCATATTAATAAGCATTGTTATCAGGGCCAAAATGAAGTCCATTTTGAGGCATAAAATCTACTAAGTATGTCTTATTTCTTCTTGAACTCCAGATCCCAGAGGGACCTCATCTGTAGCCAGTGCCCAAGACAGGAAATCTAGGTAAATATATATATGTATACATATACACATATATGTATATATATATATGGACATAAATGTGATTTTCTTGCTTGTAGAGATAAGAAAGTAAGAGGAATGTGGAGGAATGAAAATGGGGAGGCTGAGTGTGGGCTAAAGCTGCTATGAAGCAGGTATAAGATCTGCTCACATGGCCAAACACACGCAGAGATACAAGCAAGTCTTTGTTCAGACACCGGTAAAACCTGCCAGTGTTCCTTTTTGTAATTGGGCTTTCAGAACTCTCAGTTATAATGCCAAAACCAAATGAGAAAGCAAGGAAATATGAAGATGACTCTGGCTCTTAGAGAATTCCAAGAAATACGCTTTAACTTGTGATCTCTTTTTAAAACCATTGTGCTTTTAATCATTTTCTCAATCCTTCTTTCTTTCGAAACAATGAGGTAGCTTTCCATAAGTGTCAGTAACCCTCATCTACCATGATGGAGAACATGATTTGTGGCCTCCTATACATTGCTCTCATTTACCATAATACATTCCACAGTGAGAGTTTCAGGCCAATGCTGAAAATCTGAATTAGTCCTGAAATTTCTCTGAAGCTTGCAGGACATGGAGACATGTAAAATGATTAGGTGTCAAACAGTGCACACTCTTGACTTCACTGGATTTTGCCCTTGGAGTTTGTTAAGTGAATGGGCTTTGCAGTGAATGGTTTGTGAATATTGGAACTAGAGTTATTAGTAAATTTCCCAATTTCGCTAGTTGTTCATTGAGAATTTGAGGAAAATATTTCATTATGTTCAACTTACATTTCTTTATTGTTTAAGACAAGTAAGAATATATCCTTGATATGGCGAGAATTTGGGGACCACACTGGTATGTGAACAGAGATGATTTTTTACTGTTTGTCCTGGTATTAAATTGCTTCTAGGAGGTCTCTCCATCATTTACCTGAGACTTGTCCAAATATCATCCAGGGGAAGTATCAAATTCTGATACTGATGCACTCCATAGTGATTGACACTAAAATGTAAATGCAGAATATGAAAAATAAATGGTTTCATGAACAGATATGTAAATTTTCTATTTGAAAACATGTTTACTTTTCATTGTCAATTTGATTGGCTTTAGAAGCACCTAGGAAAAAAATGAAGGGAAACATATCTGTGAAGGCATTTCCATAAATGATTATACAAGAAAGACTCAGTGCAGATGTGAGTGTCACTGTTTCAAAGATGAGCATCCTGGACAGATAAGAAAAACGGAGGGAGCTGAGTGCCAATATTCTTTCTTCACTGCTTCCTTATTGTGAACAAGTTACCCTATACTGCTGAAATACCTCTCACTCCATAAAGACTCAATCTCTCCTTGACTCTGAATCTATGTAAACCCTTCCTTCAAGTTGCCTTTGTCATATTTTTCAGGTATGTTATCTTCCCCCTTCACTTCAGTCATCAGATTCTGGCAGCCTCTGCTTGGAGGCTAACACCTGGGAGCTAAGACAGATGCTCTCTGTTGACTGTCGGTTCATCTTTGAAGAAGCAGCCTGAGTATGCTCACCACCTGAGTATGCCCATCGCCTGAGCACACCCACTGTCTGAGTACACCAGCCGCCTGAAGATCTTCTGAACCTGGGGACTTTGGAACCTGAACTTTCTTTGCTGTATAATCTAGAGACTTGGTTTCGGTTTCTCTTGTGACTATAAAAACCCTAGCTTATTCTAAGTAAAATGGAGCCTTGATTGGGACGCAACTTGACTTCGTATTTTCTCTTTGCATTTCAAACCCTTTATTTGAGGTCCTTTATTCCCTCCTGGCTGAGAGAGAACCCAGTTCATGAAAAAGCGGGCAGTTTCACGGGGATGTGGAGAATATCCCAGTGAGTTTAGTGAAAAAATATCCAAAATTGGCAAGATCAGTAGTGCGGTTCAAGATGGCCTCATGTCCTGACTTGTAGATAGGAACAACAGAAGGAGTGAGATGGTACTAAGTAAATAGATGCTCCAGTGTAGAGGAATCGAGGGGAGGTGGGAGTGGGTGGGTGAGTGGAGGAACACCCTCATAGAAGCAGTGGGAGGGCGGATGGGATAGGGGGTTTCCAGGAGCAGGGAAATCCAAATTAGGAAAAGTATAACATTTGAAATGTAAATAAAGAAAATATCGAATAAAAAAAAGGAAAGATTTTTTTTTTCTTAATTTCTTTCTTTTTTTTTCTTTTTCTTTCTTTCTTTTTTTTTTTTTTTTTTGGAGGGGAACCTGGGAAAGGAGCTATTGTAAATAAGAAAACATCTAAGAAAAAAAAGAAAAAAAAAAGAAAGAGAGATACCCGTCCAGGTAGAAAAGTCTCACAGAACACCAAAAATAAAGCAGAAAGTAAACTGCCATCTATAATAGTTAAAACAAACAAAAAACCTAAATACTAAAGTAAGGTACTGAAAAACTGTAAGAGAGAATGGCAAAGTCTCATATGAAGGTGGACCTATCAAAATAACAGTTAATTATTTGTTAAAAACTTTTAAAGCCAGAAGAATTTAGAAAGACATATTCCAAGTTCTGAAAAGATAATTATATTAAAATTGAAGGAGAAATAAAGTATTAAAAAACAAATAAGAAGCAACATATCGTGGTCTCACATTGTATGAAGGAAAGGCTCGTGACTGTGAAGGGAAGGCACACCTATGGGTGTTCTGTGTGTTCTCTTGTGCCACAGAGCATTCATGTGCCTGCAATCTACTAACTGACAACCACCCACCAGAGATCAGCTGTGAAAATCAGACACGGAATTCAGTTTTTCAGTGGAGTGAGAAGAGTCCAAATAGAAGCTCTGTGTAGTCAGCATTTTGGAGACTGACACTCATCACTTCTTTCTATTTAGGATAATTAGGCTCAAGGTTCTTCTCCTAAGCAGCAGAGACTAAATGAGGTTTCTAATATAGGACCATGGAGTGGCGCTTTTGTCTAAATTAGCCTTTTCTGTAGTTTTGATGGCTCCTTTGTGTTTCCTTTTTTGAATATTGGTCTCTTTTGTTTCAAGCTTGTGAGCTAAACCAAAGACTGCCTATAACGTTTGATTCAGCAGCAAATAAGTGTGACTGAGTGCCACAATAATCTAATTACATCATTTTATATTCTCTTTTCTCCCTCAAACTTATTTACCACTTCTTAAAACAAATTATCTTATACAATCTGCTGTATATATGTTAAATTCATGCTTATTAATGATTTTTGAGAGACTTTATACTGATTTTTCTATAATATTATAGGTTTTCTCATAGATGCCAACCTACTTTAATATTTAGTTTTCAGTTAGAGTGGACTTCCCTCCTGAAATTTGATTTGGAGGCCACCAATTTTGTTCTTTAATGTGTGTTTCATGAGGCAATTTTGAAAATACCAAATTGAAGAAATTATATTTATTCCGAAAATGTTGCTATGTTTTTAAAATCTAGAATTAATGTTGGATTTTGCTGAATGTTTTATCTGAGAGTTTACCAAATAGAATATGTTAGGAATGATGAAATCAGATCTATAATTTAAGTATCCAGTCTCTAGAGCTCATGACCTCACTGGTCATAAGCTTTTATATGTTTAGTACGAAATACACACACACACACACACACACACACACACACACACACACA
>JADRCC010575839.1:0-16772 GCA_019843855.1 Hylomyscus alleni
CCCGCTGTCAGGTGTTCTGAACCTCAAAACTAAGATAAGAGTGAGAAGACTGAATAGCCTCAGAGACTTTCTTGAAAAGCATCAGCATTGTTCAAAAAAAAAAAAAAATCAGTGAAGCATCTAACCCTCCTACCCCTTTCTTGTTGCTTGCATGGAATCCGAAGAGCTCAAAGTTGGGAAAGACTCAAGGTCTCACAAGGTCTTTCTGTATGCCACTCATGTGCTTGCCAGCAGAATGGCTTTACCCTCACTACTGTTCACAGCATAGATCACTTGTGCCTAGGTGTGTGTGTGTGTGTGTGTGTGTGTGTGTGTGTGTGTGTGTGTTTTAATTAGTGTGGCTCTTTCTAAAGTAATCAGTTTATAAAAGTGATCACTGTAATCTGTAATAAATGCAATGCCACCTTGCTAGCCTTAAATGCATAAATGTAGATGTAAATAAATGGAGCAAAGTGACACTGATAAAGTCCCACACAAAATGCCCCCTGCAAAGTATGTTTCTTACAGATTTATCTCCCTTCCTAAAGAGAACAAGGCTGGGCTACAAAAGTCTCATGAGGGCTCTCCTTGAAAAACTGAAATAATTGAAAGAAAATGGAAAAGGAAAGCAGTGGTTGCTGCTTGGCCTGCTGCTGTTTAAGGACCCATCTGTGTAATACCGACCATGACTGACTGGGGCTGTGCCGCCCCTCTGGGAAACATGAACTTAGCCATGGCCTCACATCCATCTATCACCAGGGGCAATGCTTAGACTTTTCTTGGACTTTTCCTGTGATGAGAAGTACAGGACTGTCCAGTGCAGATTACATCATTGCCTACAGATATAAATGAGAAATATCTGTTCTTTGTTGAGCTGATTTAACCATCTGTTCGTATCTGCCTCCAGGCCCATTAGAAAAGCTTCCTAGGGCACTCAGACTATGATATTGCACCTACTCAAATCCTCCATGCCAGTTTCCCTGAAGGATAAAATGGACTTCTGAGGACACTGGAAAGCTCCATGGCTGTGTCTTCAGTTGCTGATGCCATATCCTCTGTGTACAATAATCTTGTCAAATTTCAAAATTGACTTAAGACCCAAAGAATGATAGGGAAAGTGCTTTAGGACAGTGAATACCACTTTAACTCAGGACAGATCTATTTACAGGTGAAACTCAGTCCAAGCCTTCTGTGTCATCTGTCCAAATAGATATAAAATAGATATAGACTATAGTTATAGATGATATAGATAGAGAAATAGATATTGATCATACAGAGAGATTATATATGATATAGATTATATACAAAGATTAGATATAGATATAGGTATGGATATACATACATATAGACATAAACATATACAACATATATATATACATGCTCAGACACATATAAATATACCACATTTTACCTGTGCATTCTTGGATAACATTTTACCTTCTTTTCCTGCTACTGCTCAGGATACTGTGGTTCTTTTGACAACTTTTTCTCATTAAGTCCCATTTTAGACACTGCTACCTTGGAGAGAACTGCTTTGAATAACCAAATAGAAGATTTTTTTGATCCTCCAGACCTTTCCTGCACTAGCATCCGTATCTATTCCCTTCATAGCACACCATTTTCCTGACTGGCCTTGTTCATTCATTTGGTCTTATAAACATAGGAGCCACAAGATGGGAAGGGACTCATCTCTCTCCAATACCATAAGCAGTGCTGGGAATCCAGTATCTGTTTAGTAAAAAATTGTCAAGTCAGGGATAAAAACAAAGTACAGGATGGATATTTGCAAATTTTAAAAGCAAACTCCCTCCTTAATTTATGCACCTGGGTATGCATTACTTCAAAGTAAAGTAGTCACTTCTTACCCAGACTTTTGTTTCCAACTACCGCAGTTATCTGGAATAAGTCACTGTCTGGAAATATTAAGCGGGCATTACCAGAAATATGTAATGGATAAGTTAGTTGTATACTGCTCTGCGGGGTGTGGCGAAACCATGCACCCTCCTGCTCCATTCCATCCGAGTTATGGATCCTAGGTTTGTCCAGTGTATTCACACTCTTTGTCCAGTGTATTCACACTCTTTATACCCATCCCTACTTAGTCATTCAGCGTATACCTCCATTTTCAGATTAATTTCCATAATGGTGTGCTTATATTCCACTAACCCTGATTGTACTTACTAATGGTCCCAGAGTACAAGAGTTAAGTATGCCAAAGGGGAGCCATAAAGCATTTCCTTTAAATAAGAAGGCACGTCTTTATTATTTAATAAAAGAGAGAGGAGATAGAGCAGAGCTTCTTGCTGAAGCTACACATGTCTATGGTAGGCTGCTGGGAATCCTTTATTATGCTTAGTTTATGGGTTAGTTTTCATCACCAGCATGGGTGCACAAGAGAAAGCAGTGTGCACAGAACTTGGTATTCTTACGTTTCAAACAGTCACTCACTGTGTTGGAAGGTGTCCCCCAGACTCATGGAGAGTCATGTGGCACTTTAGAGCATCAGAATTTCCTTCAGTGATGGACTCTGGCTCCTATCCTCAGCTTGTCAGTGTAACTTTTCAAGTGTCTTCTGATCCCCTTAGAGTAAATGCACAGACTGTCTTCACTTGAGCTGCTTCACTTCTATTCATTAATGGTGTCACCAGCCAGCAGATTCCCCAACAGCCACATCACTCTCCCTGTGCTTAGAAGCTTAATGTAAGAAAGAAAAGAGGCTGAGTTTTTAAGCCCTGTATTTCTGTTAAGCCACATGTCCTTGGGCATCTAGCTTTTAAATAGGAATCCAGGGTCTTGCATTCATCCTTGTTAAACTTCGTCATAGTGCTGACAGGTATCCGTGTCCTCTTTGCCCATCTGGAGGCTGATTTGTGCTGGAGCTGCTGGTATACCAACAATCTGCAGAACAGCTTGGCTGCCAGTAAGGGTGACTGACAAGAGAGCAAATCAATCCATGCACTGACTCAAGTGTGTGTCTAACCAAGGCAACAGAAAAGGAAACTACATGGAAATTGCTTTAAAACAATGGCAATAACAATATTACTTACGACTGGGTAATAAATAATATCAAGACATAGCTGCTTAGCACAACTTCTTTCCCATACTCTGTGACTAGATGTAATTGCTCTGCTACTGGTGATATTGGTTGGAGCACAGGGAAGACAATGATTTATGGTGGCCTGGCTCACAAACAAATACCTGCTGTTGGATACCCTCTCAAGGTGTAGCTCAGTATGTTCTTCTGCATGCCGGACATTCTGATAGTTGTTCGACTTTTTCACAGCACGCTGACTGGATACCAAGATCAGTGTCCTGAAGTGGAAACTTAAGGGTCCTTTGGAAAGTCAGTTTAGATGGGGTCTTACTGGGGCAAACACATAAAGGAACATTTCCTTAAAGTGGACACAGGTGTGAAAGGCTAAAGCAGACTCATGAAGGAAGGTTTCACTGAAGCAGACACAAGGGAGAGGATGTTCTGCTAAAGCTAGCATGTGAAAGGACACGTGATGAAAGATTCTTTACTAACGTCAGGCAAGTATTGGTCCACCTTACGTTGCATAGTTGAGCTGCTTTTGACAGAATACCATAGAATGAAATGCACCAAAAATCATCTGGTGGTGTACTGCAGTTTGTTGCCACTTCTATGGTCTCAGACTCAGGCTGATTGGATGCATGTGCTAAGGCAAGACCTGTACTGAGCCAAGGCGTGTGGTGGACATGTGACTCCTTCATGAGTCTGCTTTAGCCTTTCACACCTGTGTCCACTTTAAGGAAATGTTCCTTTATATGTTTAAAGGGTATAAACAGGACTCCGTGGAGTGACAGAAACAGAGCTTGGCTAGTACAGCTAGTGGCGCAATGCTTGTGGGTCTCCAACTTCACTGATCTTCACTTCCATGAGAGGTATAGCTGAGAGTTTCTCCACACGTTCCTGTTGATCCCTCCTGCTGACTTGAGCCCAGGTTGAGGACTGGCTATCTCTGCTAGGTTGTGTCAACTGCTGTTGCTAACCAGATACTATGGAACTGGTCTGCTGGTGTATCCGTGAGGATTAAGCTGAAGCTGTCTGCAAAACTATGAACTGAACTGCCTATTTCCAGATAACATAGATGGGAGTTGCTCCAAAGAACCTTTCTAAACAGGTCCACTTCCCCCATATCCTTTCTTTCTCACTACCTCTGGTGGGTGGAGGGCTACGAGGGAGGTTAAAGTGTTTAAGAACCATCATTAAAAATAGGATTTGAAAAAAATTAAAGTTATAGTGTATCAAGGGATAAAGGTGGAGACCAATGTCATTATAAGATGAAGCTGAGAGGCTGATTAGCTCCTTCACACTGATGATCAGAAACAATCAAGGTTAGGACTGAGGCTTGGTGAGTAGGCATCTGTATACCCGACCCATTGACAGTTCACCAGAAAAGGGTTATGCTCTAATATCACAGAGTCTCATAAGATGTTTATAGTGAATGTGAGTTTTTGTATATATAAACTCTCAAACAAAATAACAGTAGAAGTACACCCCCAAATCACGAGTGTGCATTTATTTAGAAGCACAGATAAGCAAGAAGTTCACAATAATCACTGGCGATATCTCTGCACAGACAATCTGTGAACTTAGGGATTTCTCTTGCCAGTTGTTATTCTGTTACAATCTCTCTTATGGTTCTAAATATTTCAGACATACACATATACACATATACAATCAGAGAGAGAGAAAGAGAGGGGGCACACACATGCTTACATTACATTCTTTTCTCATTTAAAAGCTTGTCATGTGTTTAAGGAATTGAAAATGCTATGTACACTTATTTGACTATTACACATTAAAAAACATACATTAAATTCTCATTCTGTGCTTCATAAATATGTATAATTAAAAAAGAAAACCTTGCTAGCAAGTACTTATAAATAAAACATAAAATGAAGAAAAACTATTCTAAAAAATTTAAAGATGTGTCACCAACATCATTCACAGGATAGTATTGAATGTTCATCTCTCCCATGATTTTAGTGTCCTGCAGATCATTTCATCCAGCAGCCCCACTGTTTGGCATGTGCATTGCCTTATTTGTTTGTTTGTTTGCTTGTTTGTTTGTTCGTTTTTCTTCTTTCAGTATCTCATTGCCAAAGGGCAGGTGGGATGGGAGTCAGAGGAAGCAGGACTGAACAAAGGGCTACCATGTGGCTATAAGCTTTCATCCATCTCAAGAATAGCAATATTCCCACCTCACTGTAGCCTCACCCTCAGGCTCAGCCTCAGATTTATGAGGGTGCTTAGGTGCTATTCCTTAGAAGTAGTCTGGTTTTGGCCTGTGGAGCTGTCCTCCACAAAATGACATAAACAGCAAGGCAAGGTGCAGGTGCCATAGAGTTCAGTCAACTCTGGTCCAGACAAGACTCGGAAGTCTCACAAATTCTCAGTTCTCTCTGCTCTGCAGGCAAGAGAATGGGGATGGATCAAAGCCCACTGGTGTTTCCTGAACTTTTTCTCAGTAGCTCTCACTGTTACCTGAGTTCTGGATTTTGACTTTTTTGTAATTCTTTCTTCCTCTCCATTAGAAATGGCCTCTTCATCAATGGAACAGAATTGAAGACCCAGAAATGAACCCACATACCTATGGTCACTTGATCTTTGACAAAGAAGCTAAAACCATACAGTGGAAAAAAAGAAAGCATTTTCAACAAATGGTGATGGATCAACTGGCAGTTAGCATGTAGAAGAATGCAAATCGATCCATTCCTATCTCCCTGTACAAAGCTCAAGTCCACGTGGATCAAGGACCTCCATATCAAACCACATAACACTCAAACTAATAGAAAAGAAAGTGGGGAAGAGCCTCAAGCAAATAGGTACAGGGGAAAATTTCCTGAACAGAACACCAATAGCTTATGCTCTAAAATCAAGAATTGACAAATGGGACCTCATAAAGTTGCAAAGCTTCTGTAAGGCAAAAGACACTGTCAATAGGACAAAACGGCAACCAACAAATTGGGAAAAGATCTTTACCAATCCTATATCTGATAGAGGGCTAATATCCAATGTATACAAAGAACTCAAGAAATTAGACTCCAGAGAACTAAATAACCCTATTAAAAATGGGGTACAGAGCTAAACAAAGAATTCTCCACAGATGAATACCGAATGGCTGAGAAGCATCTAAAGAAATGTTCAACATCCTTAGTCATCAGGGAAATGCAAATCAAAACAACTCTGAGATTCCACCTCACACCAGTCAGAATGGCTAGGATAAAAAACTCAGGTGACAGCAGATGCTAGAGAGAAAGAGGAACACTCCTTCATTGCTGGTGAGATTGCAAGCTGGGAGAACCACTCTGGAAATCTGTTTGGCGGTTCCCCTGGAAATTGGACATAGTTCTACCAGAAGACCCAGATATATCACTCCAGGGCATATACCCAGAAGATGCTCCAACATGTAATAAGGACACATGCTCCACCATGTTCATAGCAGTCTTATTTATAATATCCAGGAGCTGGAAAGAATCCAGATGTCCCTCAACAGAGGAATGGATACAGAAATTGTGGTGCATCTACACAATGGAGTACTACTCAGCTATTAAAAACAATGAATTTATGAAATTCTTAGGCAAATGGATGGATCTGGAGAATATCATACTGAGTGAGGTAACCCAATCACAAAAGAACACACATGGCATGAACTCTCTGATAAGTGATTATTAGCACAGAAGTTTGGAGTACACGAAGTACAATCCACAAACCACAAGAAACTCAAGAACAAGGAAGACAAAAATGTGGACACTTCATTCCTCCTTAAAAAGGAGAATAAAATACCCATGGAAGGACTTGCAGAGACTAACTATGGAGCAGAGTCTGAAGGAAGGACAATTCAGCCTGATATAGCTGTCTCCTGAGAAGCTCTGATAGTATCTGACTAATACAGAAGTAGAGGCTCATAGCCATCCATTGAACTGAGTACAGGATCCCCAATGAAGGAGCTAGAGACAGGACCCAAGGAGCTGAACAGTTTGCAGGCCCTTAGCACAAACAACAATATGAACTAACTAGTACCCTCAGAGCTCCTAGGGACTAAACCACCAACCAAGGAGTACACATTGTGGGACTGATTGCTCGGCAGCATGTGTATAGTAGAGGATGGCCAAGTTGGTCATCAATGGGAGGAGAGGCCCTTGGCCCTGTGAAGGTTTTGTGCCCCAGTATAGGAGAATACCAGGGCCAGTAAGAGGGAGATGGTGGGGTGGCGAGCAGGGGGAGGGGGGAAGGCAACAGGGTTTTGTTCTTGTTGTTTTTTTGTTTTTTGTTTTTAGAGGAGAAACTAGGAAAGGAGAAATCATATGACACGTAAATAAAGAAAATATCTAATAAAAAAAAGAAATGGCCTCTTCACAGCTGAATAGCTCTTCTTTTTAAGATTTATTTATGTGTTTTATGTTAAGTACACTGTAGCTGTCTTTAGACACCCCAGAAGAGGGCACCAGATCTCATTACATATAGTTGTTAGCCACCATGTGGTTGCTGGGATTTGAACTCAGGACCTAAGAGCAGTCAGTGCTCTTAACCCCTGAGCCATCTCTCCAGCAGCTTGAATAGCTCTTTGAGTTTCTTCTCATTCTTAGAAATATGACAGATCCTGATTTTTATTGTTGATGTTTGATATTTGGGTTTTTTTTTTTTTCATTTAAGAATGTCTCAGGCTCAAAAGAAAGTTGCCCAGTAGCCAAGGTACTTCCAATACAAAGAGGGCAGATGAAGTTCAGACTCGAGAACTTACACAAAATGCCTTTGGGTAGTGAGTAGTCTGTAATTACAGCCTCAGAAGGTGAAGCCAGGGAGTCCTGGGAGCAAACTAGATAGCAGGACTAGCTACCTTTGCCAAGTAAGGGTTTGTCTGAAGGTCTTGCCCCAAAACATAATATGTTGAAGAGCAGTTGAGGAAGATTCCGGCCATCAAATTCTGGTCTCCACATGCACGTGCATGTGTGTGCATGCTTGGGCACCTTTAGCACACATGTTAACACACCACACCCATCACACACATAAGCATAAAAGGCGATAAATATATAAAAGGCCTTTGAATTTTTTCTAGTTCAAGTTAAATATCACTCATCTTTTTCTTAACCTAACGTTTTTTGAGAATTTTATGTCATTTTCATCCCTTCCTCTCCAACCTTCAACTTATTACGTGTCCCCTTCCCACGCCTTCTCAGTCGCATGACTTCTTTTATTGTTACCTGTGAACAGCTGTGTATATAAACAACTTACTGAATGCATTAAGGTTTGCTCATATGTTCACATGTTTAGTGCTGACCACATAGGGTAAGGTAACCTATCAAGAGGCATATCCTTGGAAAAAAAGAGATTCTCTCGGTCATCTCAGCTATTGGTTGCTCATAGCTCCTCAACTATAAGTAGGACCTTGTGGAAATCCCCCCCCCATCTATGTTGGCATGCCAACTGCTGCTTTCATTATAGAGGTCTTGTAGAAGACACCATATTATTGAGGTTCCTTGTCATGTGTAGAAGATACCAGGTAGCAGTGGCTATTCTGTCCTCTGCTTCGTACATCTTTCTGCTTCCTCTTCTAAGATGTGCCCTGAGATTTAGGGATTTCAATGCAGGTGTACCCATTAGGATTTGGCACCGCATGGTCATGTGTTCTCTGCCTTTTAACCAGTTGTAGGTGTCTGCGGTAGTCTCTTGTCTGCTCCCGGAATAAGCTCTTATTAGGGGTGAGAGCTGCACTTACCTGCATGTATAAGAATAAGTATTAGGAATAGATTTGGAAATTATATTGCTTTAGGAAAGTGATAGCTGTAGGTTCTCCTGTAAGGCCTGCAACCTCTTTTCTTGGCTAGATTTAGTACATACAATGCTTTAGTCTAGATGAGGGGGTCTGGGAGGTACTTCGTTAGGTTTTTCTGAGACCTTAATAAACAATACTGTATTCATGCCTTTTCCTTGGTCTTAAACCTGAGGCAATGTTTTAATGGCATTCCCTGAGGTTTGACTATTTACTCTCAGGGTTTTATTTACTTCAAGAGTCTTTTTTACTTGAAAGAGAGACTGGAATAAAAGACCTTTCCTGAACCTCAAGTTCATGTTTGACATCTGAAAAAAATCAAATATAAGTTCTGCTTGAATATTTACACACTTCCTCTTTATGCATTTCTCCATTCCATATTTTAATATATGGGAAATCTAATTAATAAATTCAGTATTCTTGAAATGTTAACAATCCAAGAGTTATCCAGCCTGAATTTCCACTCCCCACATTAGGTAAAGTGAGACCAGGTGTTGCTCCATCTAGCACAGGTTTCCTTTTCCTCAAAACTCCAGCAGTCATTTCCCTACTGCCCTTCACACTTCTGGGAACAGTTTCACTGATGACAGTGATCATCTGTACACAATACAAAACCACAACACAGTGACTCTCCTCCATTGGACTTCCTCACAGCATGGAAGTTAGTGTCTGAAATGCAGGACTCTAAGAGGTGATGGTAGTGGCAGAAGACCTTGGAAGACTTGATTATCCAGCTTTCCTCAACTGTGATCTAGTGAACAGAACACCTGACAGGGCAAGCCCAGACTAAGCAAAGGAACACAGAGAAGTCCTTCAGGAAAGAGTGCCAAGTCCAGGGTGCCACAGAGCATGTGGAAGGAAGACAGTCCTGCAGACATCTTCAGAGACATAGCTGCATCGTTTACACTCACTTTCCCAGTCCGAAGCTCTGTGCTAAAAACAATGCCCCCCATGAGATATGCTGATTTTTATCTTCATTTTTACAGATAAGCAAATAGAGACACAGATAAAATAAGGAACACAGGTGGAACAACATCGCTCATTCAACACTCTGAAACCCAAATGATCCATAATGCAAACCATTTGAACACTGGCCTGGTGCCAAGAGTAGAAAATTTAGTCCTGATCTCCAGATGAATTTCAGCTAAAGTGCAGGTGTAATAAAGAAAAACAAACAAAAAGTCTAATACAACATTTCCTTAAGGCTATGTGTATATGGCATCTATGAAACAAACAAACAAAAATATGTTTTAACTGGGAAAATGTTTTCACTAGATATCAAATGCTAAAACTGCAAATACTTAAATAACTGGAAAAAAAATCAAAGTCAGTACCTCTAAGTCCCAAGAACCTAGGGTAAGGTGTGCTTAACCTGTATCCTGAAGGTTATAATGATAATGTTACAGAACTGAAACTCAACCTCAGGCCAGATGGTTTCTGAGTCTCTTTGCTCAGTGTTTGTTCAGACAAAACAGACAAAACAAAATGCTATGTTCAGACAAAACATATCATTTCTAAGTGGTCAGCCCTCTCTGAGTGAGTAACCCATCTTACAGAGAACACATCTCCTGCCATGCCACATTCATTCATTCATTCATTCATTCATTCACTTGTTCCCTGAATATTTACTGAAAGACTGCTAACTACAGGACACTGTTTTGAATGTTGGAAATCTGATGATGAACAATTCAGAAATTATTCGTGTTCAAACAGCCTATAATGTAGATTGTAAAAACAGCTATTATGAATTTGAAATAATTACTATTATGGTTTCCCTATGTATTCAAAGAAGCAGTAAACTGAACCATGGGGGCAGTTTTAAAGATTTAATGATTCAGGATTTGGCACAGGGTCTAAGAAATTTAAATATTTAGCATTTAAAATCATATTTCCATGATTAATCAAATGTCATGCCCTTTCTGCTCAGCAGCTCTGCCTCTATGAACTTCCAGGTATCACTAATCACAAACAGAGCAGGGTCTGTCTGGTTTGAGCTTCCTTGATGACTGACAGAAAGAAATGTACCAGTTCTGTGGGGCACTGGCTCTTCACAGCAAAGGGGAGGTCCTGTTTGCATCCCTGCTTACTTGTGAAAAGTTCCTAATTCTTCCTAATTTTCCTCAGTTTAAGTTACACATGATTGTGCTACAAAGGAAATTAAAATAAACTCAGAAACCTACAAATTGCTCCTGGTGGAGGTGACACTTAAAAACACAAAAATCTTCACAATTTAGCTGGCCATCTTTTTTTTTTTTCCTTAAGCCACACCAATTGCTTTCTGTGATGCCTATTTTGGTACCTGTGGGCAACAGGAAAGGGTCTCACAGTCTGGCCCTGTGATCAGAGGCCTGTCTGAACAGACTTGCAATAGGACAATAAATGACTCATTCAAACTCTTGGAGCTTGGTTTTATCTTCTGTAGGATAGTGGACAGGAAATTACCTCAAAGATCACTGGGGATGTCTCTAAGCTTGTGGTGGAGCCACTAATTAGATTAACAGTAGTCTTTGGGGATCAGCATAGAAGAAGGCTGGCAGGAGAGAAAGGCTTTCCTCTTTACTGTAAATTGTGTGGAAATAGTGGCTCATCAGACCTCAGTTGAACAAACCTATACATTCTAAATGTCTCACAGGATGGCTCATGCCCTCCTCCTGGGAGATGCTCTGTGACCTTTTGGAGTATCTCCCTCAGTACGCATGTCTTGCCATATGTGGAATATTTTACCATGTCAGACATCTCATGCCAACAATGTGACCTACAATGAATGGTCCTTGTACATGCTTGGGCCTTGAACTACTCTTGAGTAATGCTGCACCATGCTTGACATGATATCTGGAGACTAAGTAGCTGAGACCTGCCATGTTGGTATCCCATGCCTGTGAGTGACTTTCAGAAATTCCCTCAATGCTGAGGCTCAGTTGTATTTCCTTGGTTGGGTGTATTTCTCATGAATCACTACCCGGAGAACTGAAAGCTCTCTATGTGACTCTACTGAAAGGCACCATAGAAATCTGCAGTGTGGTTTCCTACTCCCTGACCTAGGCTAACTTGAATGCTTATCCTTTCAACTTTCACCAAGTGCTGACCGTGAGCGGAGGGGACTTTCTTAGTTCTGTGAGTTCTAGTAACATGAGGGTAATCTTGGGGTTTCCTGGCAGATGTGAGGAGCTTTCTTTGTGATGTCTGACTTAGCCTGATCTTCAAGAGTACTACAATGAAGCTTATAGGCTCAGAAGCTAGATTTCAGGAAGCAGATGCAAAATAAGCAGCTGTAGTTTGAGTGGCAGCTGCTGAGAGATCCAGCGCTGTTTGTACCAGTGATAGCACTGAGTAGACAGACAAACTACTCACATCCAGGCACTAATGGAAGCCATGCCTTTTTTTTTAATTTTTATTTTTTGACAGAAAGAAGCACTAGATATGAGAGAGGGCAGAGAGACATTACGCACAATACCATAATTAACCCTGCATCCCCGCTTTCCTGCACCCCTTGCTGAATTATATATGGGTTCCTTCTGGGAACGGACAAGAATGCTCAGAGGGAAGCGAGTGCCCCTCACAGGCCAGAGCAGCAAAATAGGCTGAGCCTCAAATCTGATTTGAGACTTCTGATTTCCTTCCATATTTTATATTAAAAAAATGTGAAGAATAAAGCTTATCAGTGTGCACGGATATGGGATGGATTCCAATATAGGCTGTGGAGAGATTAGAAACAAGATGTAGAAAGAGGAACAGAGGGTGGCATTGTGTAAAGCAAAGCAAACATACACCTATATACACTTGATGCAATCGCTTTTTATATGAAATGTTCATATAATGATTTGTGTTCTCTCTCTTTCATTATGAATATATACTTGCATCATGTGTATCTCTTTCTTTGCTTTTGTTTCTCTCTGTGTGTCTCTGTGTCTGTCTGTCTGTCTGTCTGTCTCTCTCTCTCTCTCTCTCTCTCTCACACACACACACACACACACACACACACACACATACATCTATGTATCAAAGGAAATGTTTTCTGGGAGCATATATTGCAAGGTAACTCCTTCAGAGAACACATAGACTCTTAAAGTCAATAGAACATCGTTATTTGATGGCTCAATGGCCAACAGGCTGTGTGGGGAACTTGCCCAAACTGTGTAGCTCCAAGTCCCATTGTTCTTTGCTTCTTATGTACAAAAATCACATCCTGGTTGACATGTATCTGTTAGCAAGAACAGTCAGTGAGAATTGAAATTTTAGAAGCCAAAAAACAAGGTTAGTGGATTTAGGGACTTTCCAGGAGCCTGGAACTATGTAATAGATCTTTAATGGATTGGGTCTTTATTTTGGCAGGTATTGGGGCCTTCATGTTTGGTTTTAGGGTCACAATGGTGCCTCTAACATGGAGTCAGTTGTGCTAAAGTCTTGGTGTCTATTAAGGGACACTGCTATATGAGATGCTTAGAGGAGGAGAACTGAGAAGCTTGAACATCTTCAGATGCAAGGTAATGCTGTTACAAAACAACCTTGGCTAAGAAACGTAAAACAGGCATTAGTTGACATTTCTAGAAATCAGAAGCCTTTTTTTTTTTTTTTTGAGACAGGGTTTCTCTGTGTAACCCTGGCTGTCCTGGAACTCACTCTGTAGACCAGGCTGGCCTTGAACTCTCACCTGCCTCTGCCTCCCAAGTGCTGGGATTAAAGTCATGCACCACCACTGCCCGGAAATCAAAAGTCTTAAAGTGAATTGGCACAGCCATACCATCCTAGATCCTAAGGAGAGTCTTCTCCTGACTTTGCTCAACTTCAGTTCATATTCTTCTATGGAGGGTCCCAATTTTCTTCTCTAGAGAGCTTGCATCTTTCCCACTGGGGCTGGGGGCTGCATTCCCTTTACCTTGGTCCATTCTTAATTCTGTCCCTGAGATCCTCCTCCCTCCTAGAGGGACCTTGTGACTACCTGGACTCTACATCTCTGTATGCAAGTCAGTTGCAGCAGGACAATCCTGTTATCCCTGTCATGCCATACCGCCATAGATTTCAGGACTAAGGATGTGGACCCCCCCTTGAGACAACTACTCTGTCTTAGAAAATCACTGTCACTGGGCACACCTGTCATTTAAAAATGTTTTACCATATATAAAATGGTAAAATACAAAACTGGACCTATATTTGATAGGGTAGTTCCTTCAGTTAGTTATAGAACTGGTTCTTTCCAGTTCCGGGAATCATACCCAGGTCCTTGTGAATGACCTACTTCTGTTCTACATCTCTAGACCTCCAAGACTATTCCTGTGTGTGTTTGTGATTGTGCTGCTTTCCTCTTTCTCAGAAGCAGTTGCATTTCTTATTTATTGTGATTTTGTATTTTTAAAAGGGATGCTGAAGCACTGAGTAGATAGGATAAAGTTGAGGCACACTTCTGTACTTTCTATCTTGGGGGAGACTTCTTCCTGTTCTCTTAGGTCAGTCAATTGTCATGGCAGATACTGGTTACAAGCTACACAGGGCCTCAGACTGGTACTTGTCTGCTTCTGACCCAGGGGAAGCAGGCAATGGCAGAGGCCCAATTCCTTCATTGCTTCAGCTTCCAAGCTGTGGGCCCTTCACAATGCAGCTGGGTGCTGGGAAGGACAACAGGCAGTGGAAGAGATATGCCTAGTGTCTCTTGTCAGGAACATACTGCATATCTTCCAGGATGGCATCGTTTTCCGACTGTGTATTTATGCTGGAGCTAGTGCTCCAAGAAAATACCATGATCAACCAAAGCATGATTTCCCTGGGAACAACAGGAGCATCAGGCTGTCAGCCAGGCTGATAGAGGGACCTCCACTGGCTCTTTCCTGAGCAGCTCATGGCCATGAGGGAGGAAAGCATCAATGATGCACATGCTTCTAGTTCCCCCCTTTCCCTTGGGACGTAGCTGATTCATCCTAGTGCCTCCCCATCAGGCCCTGGGCTGAGGCCCCTTTTAGGGGAGACAGATCTCCAAGATATTAAAGGGATGCTATTATGGCAATTACCCTTGGGCTGGCACCAACCATGGAGACTTTCAGGGAATGTTTCTTTCTTTTATCTGGCTGTACATTGGGATGCTTAAACATCCCAAATATATCAAACACCCACTCAACCTATAAGCCACTCAGGTCAATGAATCTTAGACAAAGGAAATCACAGGAGAGATATGAAGAGGCAGAGAAGGCAGATGCCAAAGACACACAGTTTCCAAAGAACAGACCTTCTCTGGATGTTGATGAACAAGCACTGGGAGACACCATCCTCTGTGGATACAGTTAGATGCTTTGGGTCAGTCACATACACATTTATTTGTTTTTGTGCAAAATTTCACATACCCCAGGTGGGTTTTGAACTTCATATCTTCGTGTCTTGGCCTCCCTACTGCTTGCATATAGACATGTGCCACCACACCCAGCTACCTCTCATCATTTTTATTTACAGTCTACAGAGTTGGGTATGCATACTAGAAAAGAGCTTTTCAGAATAGAATGAGTTTGCCTTGCCCCACCCTCTACTTTCTCAGTAGTCAGACATCCTACTTGAAGACTCCCAGAGAATGTGGTATAGCCTGTAACATCTGGACCTCAGTCTATATAGAAGAAAGATGTATAAGCATGCATTGTAGAATGCACCTGTAATCACAGCACTCAGCGAGCAGGAAAGTAATGAGTTCAGGGAACCAGGGTTGAGTAAGGCAAACTCTGGCTCGCCCCCCTGTACATGCAGCAATAGAAAGCTGCACATTTACAGAATTGATTTTCATGGGAATTTTTTCCTTCCACAGCCATGCAACAAGGATTTAACTAAAACCACAACCACAGAGGCAGCAAAAGCAAGTCTTAAATTGTCTTGTAGCTCAGTAGACCAAGTGCAGAAAGTCTAGGCGACTCACCCAAGAAGCCTGGGAGGAAACTAGACAACTTTGACTGTGTCGAGATTGAGGACACTGGAGGAGTTTTTCTCCACTCAGTGAAACAATGTCTCATTCTCCTGTTGGAAGAAATCATTTTGAGGAGAACCAGAAAGGACAAATGTCACTTTAAAAGGTGACATAATTATTTCCATTTTTTTTTAATGGTACACAAGGGGGGTTCCGCCATCTAACACACCCACAAGACCTTGGCATAAAAGAGATAAATTTAGTATTGTCCACATGCTTCTCTGGCATTTAAAAGCCCTTCTTGGGGAGAAGAATTGATTAAATATTGAAATCAGTCCAATGTCTCTTGTTGAAATCCGTGCTTTAACAGGCATGTTAAATTTAGATTATGTTAAAATGAAAGAAAGAATAAGAGAAGTATTTCTCCCACTCAGAGATCCTGGATGCCACAGGATGACTGAATATTGCTAAAGAAATTTACCAGTCTTGATTCACCCCCTGTGGTGGGAGGAAGAGAATAATGCTTCAAGACAACTTAGGACAACTCTGTTCTGTAAAAGTGCTCTGCAGGTCACAGCCTGTCTCCTCCCCAGAAGAACAACAAAGCCTTTCTTCTCTTTTCTTTTGTCTTAGTTAGGGTTTTACTGCTGTCAACAGACACCCTGACCAAGGCCACTCTTATAAGGACAGCATTGAATTGGAGCTGGCTTACAGGTTCAGAGGTTCAGTCCAGTATCATCAAAGTGAGAACATGGCAGCATCCAGGCAGGCATGGTGCAGGAGGAGCTGAGAGTCCTACATCTTCATCTGAAGGCTGCTAGCAGAATACTGACTTCCAGGCAGCTAGAATGTGGGTCTTTAAACTCATACCCACAGTGACACACCTACTCCAACAGGCCATACTTTCTAGTAGTGCCACTCCCTGGACAGAGCACAGACAAACCATCACACATTTAATAGTCCATCTCATTTCTGATTTGTATTATAAGTAAATATATATTAATTAATATATTATATATAACATATATAGTATGCTATATATACACTATATATTATATATAACATATGTAGTATGTTATATATACTATATAATATGTATATGTAACAGACATGTATAA
>JADRCC010575841.1:0-29000 GCA_019843855.1 Hylomyscus alleni
TAGAATCTCCAGGACAATAAAAGGAAATTAAATCTCAAAAGTTTCATTTTCATCCTTTTTTGTTCTCATGTCAAGGCGGCCACTTGGCTGACTTTCTCAGAAGTGTATAAAAAAGTCTGCATCTGAATTCAGCTTACCTTACAGCTGAATCTAGTTAACAGCAAGACAAGTTCTGTAGGGGAGTGAGAGCATTCAAGTGTGACATACATTACTCAGCCTTAGCCTGCATCTATTTTTGTCTCAACAATATTTGGAAGAACAGTCGCCTGTAAATATATTTAAGTGCATAGAACACTGAGCTTTGCCAACTATCAGTTTCTGATGGCCAGCAGGGAGACAATCTGTATGAAGTGAAAAATGAAACTCAAGTCAATACCATCTTTGCAGGCACTAAGTCAAAATCTTCCAGGGATGGACCTCACGGTTCATTCACATATTTAAGCATAGTAAAACATTGGGAAGGCTTTTCTACATGACAAATATCACAATAAAACTTTAAGTTTAGCTACAAAGAAACTCCAGGGAGAGCAAAGCACCTTTAAGCTTTACAAAACAATGAGTTCTATTGGCTGGTAAACAGGGCTCAGGGCAATGACCTAAAGGAAGGAGAAGCCTCTTTCACATGGATGAGCTCTATTGACCAAGAGACAAAGCCTCTTAGGGCTGAACCAGTTCTCAGGATATTGAAGTGATTCACTTGGAGGTTGTCTCCTAACCGAATAACAAAAGATCTCCAGGTTTTCCAACCATGTTAACTCCAGGCTTCCTGAAGAAAATAGGGCCACGTGATTGACAAGCTTGTTTCCTCGATGCTTAGTTTAAGGTGTGCTGACAAGTATTGTGTCAATTTCTATAGAACAGTGTGCCATTATTAAAACCTATTGAAGCTATTTCACTCCAATCATATATGTTCTAAAACATGAAAAATAGGTAAAGCGAGCAAGATTGCATATTTTTACACTAATTTATTATGACAAGCACACGACTAACTGTTGTTATATCATCATATTGCAGACATTCATATGGAAATATGTAATATCTAATGCTTCTCTTCTTGGTTAGGTTTTTCGACTTAAATCCAGGCCTTTTGCATGCTACCTATATGTCTCCCTCATCCTTTATTCCAGATCTTATAGTTTTTCATAAGCGAATAAAAGAAACCTTTTACTTGACTGAGAATTGGACATTTGCTTCTAACTCACACAAATTCTGAGCAAGATTAAGGAGTATTGTTTACCTCCTGACATAGGCCATCATTCTGAACAGGCTTGTTGCCTCAGAAACTGTTCAACATTCCTCTACTATTTGCATTTGTGAAATCTCCCTGAGCCCCTTTCATCTCCTGAAGTATTTCTATGACATGCATACTAACAGTCTTGCCTGTGAAAAGTTGAACGGTTTACTTATAATTGAACTAGGAAGCCATGGAGAGATCTTCAGTCTATATACCACTTTTGAGTCCTAAAAAATTCCTAGGGCATGCAGAGTTTAGAGAATGCCTTGGAATATTAAACTCCATCAGCCTTGGTTTCCAGTGTGGATGCCAGGATTCAGATCATTTGCATACTCCTTAAAGACTGAACACCTAGCTGTCTGACTTACTGACTTATCCCAAGCAAGGCCCAATTTTAATTCTATTTTCTCCCTATGAGACTTTCATTTTATGAATATTTTAATGATTACAAAATCATTTTTGACCACTGGTAAGTCTATTAAGAATTAAGATGGTTATCAATGCAGAGGTCATGAGTGTGATCCACTTCTACACTAGGACTCTTGTACAGACAATAATGTTGGCCATTGAAGTAAATATGAGTTTGTGATATATCTCATGTTTAAACTGGTGTGATTGCTCCACTCAAGTGCAGTGATTTGTTTATAGTCAATAAACAAGATATTTGTTTCATTCTCATCTACAAAGACTGATTCAGTGATAAGGCTTTTGCTGAACTTGAATCAAATTTATGAAGCTAAATTTACCTGAAATAAAAGAGGAATGATGGGACACAAATATAGTGCAATATTCAAGTCAAACCTTACTAGGATAGAGAAAGTATTATAATATATGGGTTCCAATAATCCTTAGGTAGCTAAGGATAGTTTTTTTGTGGCTTAGAAGATCCTCTTTTGGGTACAAAAAGGAAGAAAGTATTCTTCTTGGGGTTAGAAGGTAGAGAAAATCCAGCCACTCTACAACAATTTTGGGGCAGTTGGAGGAAGATACATGTGCAGTTTATATCACAATAGAACAGTTGAAAATGCTCCAAGGAGGTACACAGAACTACAGGGTCTGTGTGGTACATCAAAATCAATAAGAACAATTAAGGATTAAATTACTGAAGTCAAAAATCATTATAATCTATTGTAAAACTTATGGTATACAGTAACCAGGAACTGATGACAGAACTGGACTGACAAACTGTATGCCAGTAGGGAGGTATCATGATAAGACATGGAAGATTATATCTGGTTATAGTTTTTTATGAATGAAATTCCAGACACTAACTCAAAACAAGAACAGGAAGGTAAGAACTAAAGCAGAAACCATTTATGAATGCTGCTTCCTAGATTCCTCTCTGTCTTGCCCAGCCTGCTTTCTTATATATCCCAGGTTCACCTCCCAGTAATGGGGCTGCCCAAGTGTCCTAGATCCTCCCACATTAATCATTAATCAAGAAAATAGCCCACGGAATTACTTATAGGCCAATACGATAGTGGTAACTTCTAAATTAAAATTTCCTTGTTCCAGATATTTCTAAGTTTGTATTAAGTAGACAAAAAAACTAAACACTGGCCAGAACTATTTATAGTAATATGACCCTTTATCCATGCACTTTAATTAAAGAAGAAAGACATCTAACATGTGCCCTGTGAATGATAGATTACGATCACTTTTTCTGCTTCAGTTTTAAAAAAGAAAGGGAAATCATTTGATCACAATTAGAAGAACAAACATGAAGTTTATGGTTAATTTATGCTTATTCCTTTTGTAGAAATCACAATTGTTTCAAAATATTTAGGTTCTGCAGTTTTGTTTTGTTTCTGTATGGTTTTCTACAATGGCAGTCATTTGGGGTGCATCAGTAAAGCGGAGTAAGCATTATTTTCAACATTTCTCAAATTAGTTTATTAAATATATGCTTAAGCAGTGAGCATATTTAAAATTTTGAATTTTGTAAAAAGTTGCTCTTATATTACAGTGTATTGGATTGCTGTAGAGATATGACATTGTATGAAACTTATTTTTAAGAACTGTGTCTTAAATTAAAAGTAAAATATTTCATTGTTAATTTTAGGGTTTTTTTTTTTAGAACATATAAGACATATAAGTTCAAGGTTTTTTTAATGTAGTAGGAAAATTATTCAATTAGATCAGCACTTATGGATGTTGATCATGATGGTTCAAGGTTGAAATTTAGATATATTGCCACACTTTGATTTCCTTTTAGGTCGATTGTACTAACTGAAACTTGTCACATTACTTTAAAACATAAAAAGAAAAATGAAAGTAGTACAAAAGAAAAAGAAGGAAGAAATAAAGGAGACTCAAAGTATGCCAAGTAGTTTTATGAACAATGGCTATGAATATACTGTTGTGAAAATTATAATTTTGACCGAAACAGAATAGCTATCTCTTCTAGTGATTTTAATGTAATCTAGTAAAACAACTGTGATAGGCAGTTTTCTAAAGCCGGTAACTGAAGCTATCAAAGAATGAAGATAATGGGTTTATTTTGATTTGTTGTTCCAAAGACTTAATCTGAGTCAGTTGCTATGAATATAAGACAAGACAACAAGACACGGTATTAGTATATAGAATTTCATGGCAGCAAACAACAGACAGAAAGGAAAAGGGTCTTGAGTGCCTTCATTTCCTCCAAGGGCATGCATGCGCCAGTGACCTAAGAACCTCCCATTAGGCTTCACTTCTCAAGGACTTTTACAGTACCACAGTATAGAAACAAAGAATCTATCCTTTGGAGTGACATTCAAGACCCAAACAATAGAAAATATATATAAAGTATCCTTTTAAATACAAACTAGAGATATAGCTAGCTATATTCTAAACTGGCAGCTATTAAGAAGCCATAAATTCTTTATATAGCATTCTGGAATACTTTTGTCCAACATTTAAAAAGATATTGAACAAACTACTTACAACACAGTTCATAAAAAAATTATAGAATAAATATTTCTTATTTTGAAATAAATGTTATATACAAAGATAGTCCTAATATTAATGTATAAAAATATGTACTAAATTATTAAAAATGAAGAGTTAATAACTATCTAAAACTTTTAGAAAATAGTCAAAACAATAATGTAAACCTGTTAAAAACACATTTCATAAATATTGTAATATTATTATACATACTAAAATTAATATTGAAATAAAGGTTATTGTGTACAGTATGCTTTGCATTCATTTTAATGTATAAAATCTAAATTATAAAACACATATGAATAAAAATAAATTTATTATAGTGATTAGCACTAAGTGATGAAAACCTACTTTTTATTCATAGCTTTCTGAGTTTTAATTATTTCATAGTATTACATATAAATTTTATAATCACAAAGGATATAACAAACTTCTTCAAATGTATAATATATTTTCCATTTAAAGTTCTGATTCTGATGGATAATAGTAAATAAAATAAAATTTTCTTTGATATTTTAAAGTAGTGTAGATTTACTTTATTCTGCAGGCAATGTTTTCCAAATACAAAAAATGAATTCAGGAATTTTCAGAGTAATGTTTCCAGGTATAGTGCTAGGGATATGAGGGTGATCCTAACTTGTCAAAGAGTAAAAATTTCTCAAAGTGTGAGGCGCATGAGGCATAGAACACACTACATAGTGCTCCCAGTGGTTAAATTTAAGACAGTGGTAGCAATTAAATTATTATAGAAATGAATTATAATCAATAGACTGAGTCCCACAGAATGAATCATATAACCCCAGGTCAACACTAATATAGAGGTGTTAAGTGATTAGTAAATGATGGTGATAAGTATGTTGATTGATAGATGATAGGTAGAAATACATATATAGACAAAGAGAAATAATTAATAGATTTTGTTAATATAGAATTTTATGTGACAAAAAAGGTTTGAATGATTAAATTACATCAAATATTAACATTTATTGTGGATAATTTTATTTTGAACTTTTTGTAAATTTTAAATTGTTTCAAAATGAAGATTTCAAAATTAAATTTATTTAAATAGTATGCAATGATTTTCATGTTTTGAAGCTAAAATGTGTGGATGTAATTAAAAGGGGGAAATGAAAATTAACTCTCCACTATAAATTCATCAACCAAAAGTACTTTCTGCATTTCACTGTTGATTTTTTTAATGAATATGTGTAAAGCTAAAGAGAAATGTATCACGACCCCTGAGCTTATTTGAATTCTGACTCTAAGCTCTGTCACAGGACACTAGTCAGCCATATATCTCATGTTCTAACTTGGAAAATTAAAACCACATGTGAAACAAAAAAGGATCACGGCCTAGAATCAAGCACAGAGAGGAGGGGACCCTACTACCCATTCAGGGCAAAATTCTAGCCTCCAAGCCTTTGGCATCTGGATGGCATTAACAGAATTTGCTTCTGGTAACATAAGAATCATTACAGGAATGAAGGATTCTAACAATTTGAAGCTGGTCACAAAATTTTAAGAGACAGAGAAACTGTAACACTAAAGCTTACATCATTTCAAACCATGATTTTTGCTAGGATGTAGGTATCACAAGACATCTCGTAGGAATCCTCACACAGCTTGCAAGGATAGACAAGAAGCATTGTGGTAGGAATGCCCCTCATTCACACCCACACGAATCATATATCCTGGCATCATGCCATGATCCCCATCCTACTCAACCCAGCTCCCAGAAATGACAATCCGTATCTGGACATGCCATGATCCCCATCCTACTCAAACCCAGCTCCCAGAAATGACAAACTGTAACTGGACAACGGAAAAAAGCAAGCTTATAGCTCTGTTTTGTGAGAGCCAGTAAGCAATCCAGTTAGTGCCAGTTGGAACTAGGTTGTTACTATAGCAACAACCAAATGATGGACAGATTTTTGAATGTGCTTTGGTATACTGTGATAAGAGCTTCCAGGATATCCACTCAGTATTTTCAAACCTGCTAAAATGTATACACTGAGCAGTGATACAAAATGCTATGTTTCAAGATCAATTCTAAATGCCTTTCTTTGAAAAACTGAAATGATAGAGTCTGAACTATTTTTAGTTTGAAACAAGTCAATTTTAATCACTCCCCTGTCAATTCAAAACTTCCATTCTTTCTGCAGAACTTACTTGCTCTTAGGAAAGTCAAACTGAATTAGTGAAAATGCACAGTGTCCCCTAGAGAACAGTAGCTTCTTTCTGGGGTGATGCCAGGTATTACATAAGCTCTAAGAGACCATCATCATAAAACATAGTTGACCTCTTTCTGAATACATTTCATTTATTCTCTTAAGAAAATACTGTACCCACAAACCAACTTTGTTGTGGTTGTAATAAAAAACGAATAGTCCTAAGCAATCAAGGTAAAATTATCCATATAACCTGATTTTATGCAGAATACCCCTAATTATAATACAACAAAAGTGCTTTGGATTCTCTGCAGTAAGAAAAATTGAATTGAGTTTGGTACCATAATTCTTGAGTGTTCCCACCATCTTACCTGTTAAAGGATTTCTGACCTGTGGTGCTACTAAGTAGAGGTGTAGACCTAAAGAGAGGGCCTGGTGGAAGGGGGCCCTTAGTTCATTGAGATCTTCTTTTGAAGAGGATGCTAGTAAATTCAAAATTTCTTTTCTCTTTTTGTTTCCTGGACAACACAGGATGAGAACTACTTGTTTATACCACAAACCCAAAGAAGATGATATCAAGAGACACCAAGATATAACGATGAACAGACTCCTCTACAAACATGATCCTAAGTAATATATTTTCTCTTTTTAAATTGTTTATCTCAAATATTTGTCAAAGCAATGGAAAGCTAACTAGCACAGAAATACTTAACATGGCTCAGCTGAATTTCCTTCAATAATATTTTATTGAAGCATGATATATATATGTAAAGTGGCTATATCATAGCTGTCATTGGCTTGATAAAGTTCCACAAATATTATCAGCATTTACACTAAGAACAAAATCCTTATGAGAACCAAACATTACCCTTTTGTCATTCACTATCTGCCTTGCCCTGTGACAATCATGTTCTTATCTTGTAAGTTAGTTCTACTTGTTTCTTAATATTCTATGAATATTGCTACACATGGTATATTTTGTTTACTTTGTTTAGCATTGTACCTGTTAGATTCTTCCTGGTCTTGTAGAGATTATTTATATATACTCATGACACTGAAGAATACTGTCTGATGGTAGACACCAAAAGCAATAACAGATTTGTGAGATACAAATATGATTCCTTTAGAATTTGAATAATTTACCCCCATTCTTTACTTTGAAGACAGTATCAAAAATTATTGCCATAGGACATTAAAAAGCATTAAAAAATGTTACTTGATTTGCTAAAAGGTATGTGTGTGTATGTGTGTATGTGTGTGTATGTGTGTATGTACCTGAAGAGGTCAGTTAGAGGAAGGTCTTAGATCCCCTGGAGCTATAGTTACAGGAGATTGTGAAACACTAGACATGGGTACTAGAAACTGAACTCAGATCTACTTCAGGAACTGGGTTCTTAACCAAGGAACAATCTGTCCGTCTCTAAAAAGTTACCATTTACAATGATTATCTTTTGTGCCTGATAGTTCAAATTGCAAGAGATTCTCTAGTTTTGAAGTGTAACCTGATATCTAGTCATAATACTGGCTTTTCTTCCACCTTTCTCCTCCTACCGTTCCTCATTTTCCTCTTCTTTTTATCTAGAAAAATATAAAATGATATTGTGAAACAAAAATTAGCATACTAAAACACAGATATTTTCAAATATATGGCCAGACATCAGAGAAGAGAATCCCATGCCTCTGGATAGTAGTGTGTCTCCAATAACATCCTAACTTGTTATTTGTAACTTTAAGCTCACAAAAGGTCGATTTGCAAAAGCTCTAGAATATATTATTCTGAGAGTCTTACTGCACCATCTTATGCAGAACACAACTCTATATTTAAATTGCTTTCATGAAGATTGCTTCTACAAATGTTTACCAAACCATCTACCATGATCAATAATTTATTCAAATGCATAAAATTTTCAAGTTGACTTCTTTGAAGAAAATGTGGCCCTTGTTTCTAAAGGCAAATATAAAACCAGATTTGGTTGTCCAATTTAATTCTATTTTTTTACTCTGCTGCATTAACTAGTGAACCAAGCACCAACTACTCTTCCTTCTGAATGTAGGAGCTTTAGAAAGCAAGCAGAAATAAGTTTTATGCACTATTTGTCCTGTTTTTTCCCCAACAATTTGAAAGTCAGTCCTCTACAGAGGTTATGAGTCCTTGGCCTTCAATCCATTTCTCTGGGTCTTGGTCTCATTATTTATAAGGTGAACAGATTTGACTATCTAACCTAAGTTTTACTTCAGGTACTAACATGCTATTATTCACTTTCTAAGTAAATCAAGTGAAAAAGCCAGAATGGAGCTCAGGCTGAGGGCCAGCATCTAAGCTGATGTAAGAGGGTGACATTAAATGTCTGGCCAGTGGCAATAGATTAGGAATAACTAAACAGATTCCCAGGGATTTCAGGAAAGAATTCCATATTCCTAGATTGTCAATGAGTTGGAGAAGGGACACCATTCCTAACGCCATTTGAACTATTTGTGACAATTAGTATGTACTTTGGACAGTTACAACAAAGGACCATTGTCTGACTCTGATCAAGACAGATTCCAAACTCAAGTATCACAGGACTGTGAGTTTTTACAATCCCTTCTGAAAGTTGGATAATCCAGGGAAGAAAGAAAGTGGGACTTACTTTAAAAAAAAAAAAAAAAAGAAACAGAACTTTAGTGTTTTAGAAAAAAAAATAGTTTGAAGTTCACAGAAATATGGCAAACACAGTATAAAAACTTCCCATGTATCCCAGTCAGATTGCCCTTATTATTATTAGCATCTGTTATTATGGAATACCCAACATAGTTAACCTAATATTGATACATGATTCTAACTAAAATATATATAGCTATCCTCTAGTATCTATGGAGAATCAAGTTCAGAATGCCAGTGAATGCCAACATTTGAAGATATTCAAATCCCACATAAAATGACAAGGCATTTACAGAGGATCTCAACTGCCCCATGAGCTTTAATGAGATATCTTACATATCATGTATGATATGTAATAAAGTATAAATACTGTGAAGTATTATATTAACAAATAGAAAGACAAATACTGCATATTCCTTCTCATGTACATATACTCACTTCTAAATATTAAATATGTCCATTTAGGTAAGAGTAAGTATAGACAGAGGCTGAATAGTGAAAAGAAGCTTTAAGAGAAGAGTGTGGACAAGATAAAGACTCAAGATATGAATGGGGAAAGGGAATAAGTGGGAGTCAAATGGTATAGTGGAAAAAGAAGCAGGAAGATGGAGGAGGGAGAAGCAGTGTCCCATCTTACTTGAACATATAAGAGGTTTTTTCCTGTCATTGTTTTCTATGGTTATATTGCATTTACAATATATATTAAAATGGAAATTTCAATTATACAATAAAATTATACTGTGTCATTTAGATAATAATAATGAAAGGAGTCAATATGGTATTCATTGCAGATGAAATTTTTCCTCAAACATGTTTGGTTCAATCTTGTTTATATATGCAGATGCAATGTCTTCAGCGCAGAGGGTTGACTGCTCTATTTAGACATCCATGGTTTTTGCCAAATGTCCTTACTTTGTCCTAGAATTTCATATTATATTGAGTGAATCTCTCTAGGACATCTCTCTAGGCTCCTTTTGTCTGTCATTGCTTCTCAGATAGTCCTTGGGTTTAGTGTACTTGACAGTTTTATGATTTTTTTTTTAAATAAAAATTGAAGTACAGATTTTCATTACTGTGGCCAAGGCAACAGTAAAGTGTCATTCTCCTCGCATCCCATCAAAAGTGTCATTCTCCTCACATCACATCAAAAGTGTCATTCTCCCCGCATCACATCAGAGGTTAAAGCACTTCTCCTCGCATCCCATCAAAGGTTAAAGCACTGTTAACACTATAGAGATTAGTCTTACTTTTAACCAGCTAGTCTTGGTTGGGTTTCTTCATGGAGAAACTACAATTATTCTCTTCTTTCATATAGTAATTCTTATAAAGAGCCACTGTACATAGTCCACACTTAAGAGTTAAAAATGAGGACCCTGTGAGGGATAGGAAAGGTGCTTACCACACAAGCCTGGTGACCTGTGCTGGATCCTTGAAACCCACCTAAAGGTGGAAGGAGAGAACTCCTTCTATGGAGCTGTCCTCTGATATCTACACATGAACCATGAAAGGTGATGGACTGCATATTCTCTCTCTCTCCCTCTCTCTCTTTTCCTCTCTCTTTAACACACTAATAATAATAATAATAATAATAATAATAATAATAATAATAATAATAAAGAATACATTTTCAAAGAGCAATGAATTAGTTTCATATCTCCAAGTTGATATCTAGAGCATCATTTCAAAAGGTCTTGCACAGATTTGTCTTTTTATTTATCTGATCATTAATAATCTGATGTTTTATTCTTTTTATTAACTTTATTAATTATTTCATATATGAATATGATGCATTCATGTTATTTTTCTTTCTAACCTTGTCTTATTTCCCTTCCACCCCTTTCAGCTCCCTTCTTCCCTATGAATGTTTCTCACATTCATGACCTTTGGTTTGGTTTTAGACTCACTGAGTCTATAACTATCAGTTTGGGGCTATCCACTGAAATCTAGTGGACTCATCAATGGATATACAACTGGAGGCAATAACTTCTTCTTTCAAAAACCTGCCAATTGTTTAGCAATAAGGGATAGGATTCTATCCACTCCTCCCCCTTCCATGGCTGTTAGCTAGGTCATTCTGGTGCAGATTTAATACCAGGAACTATATCTGCTATTGAGTTCAAGATTTCAATAGCCATATCTTGCCAAGAAGATAGAATTGTGTAGCACTTCTATTTTCTTGTACTTAGATTTCTTCTGCCTCTACTTCTGAAATGCTCCCTGAACCTTAGAAGTACAAACACCTTGTCTGCAGATAAGAAATCAGCAATTACATACTCACAGCTACTTGGGCAGTTATAAATCTGCATTTATGAATATCATTATAAAAAGAGATTTCTCTGAGTCTGAAAGAAGCACTTGTCTACAGGAATAAATATTTTTAAATGTTAGTTTGATACTGTGTCTATTTAACCTGCTATACATAGTGAATTCTTTACCTCCTTTGTCTTCCTCGGGTATTTTTTTCTAAACTGAGTTTGGAAAATTGATATGGATTCCCTCTTGGAGAAAGGGACTCATATGCAATCAGTTAGCATTTGGTTGTTCCCATAAAAGTCATTCCACTATTGCACAAGTAGATCCTTCTTACCTGTCAGATTTGTATTATAATTCACACAGTTTGCAGCTGGTTAAGACCACTGATGCCTTTCCTACCCCGTCACCCTTCCTGTAATCTTCTTGAACGTGAAAACTATATGGCAGCAAAGGAACTTCTAGCTTATTTCTGGTTTGTTTTCTTTATCTTCAGCTATAGAATCAAATCAGTTATTCCTGATATGCAACAAAGAAGAATGGAAAGAATCTTTTTGTCTGGAACCATCCAGGCCAGCAGCTCTTCCATCTCTGTAATTCTTTCATTTGTGTTCTGTGCCCTTTGATAGGTTGCCATTTTTTTATGGAGTCTTACATTTCTTGCATCAAGAATTTGAGAAAAGCAGATCTCTGGGATAATTTCACACATGGTTAGTGTTTATTCTACAGCATTTTAGTCTGGATAACTTTGAAATTATCAAAATAATTTTAGACATATATTTTAAAATTATATGTTCAGAGAGAAGTATGTGAATACTTTCTAGTTGTCTGAGCCCTAGGACTGTGTGTCTTACTTATCAAATGACAGAGTGGTTTAAATATATATTTTCTGGGAGCTCTGAGAAAATACCTATTAATGTATTTGATCATTATCTCCATCTTCTGTTTTACACCTTCTATCTCTACAATCAATTTGTTAAATAGCCTCTTAAGTTTTGAGTATTTTATCATTTTTCTTTTTTATCTTTTTCTATAAAGATTTTCTATGATAATTCATCTTGATTGTCTAATTTATTAGACTGAGAAACTCCTTATGTATTAATAAAGCCCACATTTCTATAGCTGTGATTGTATTTCCAGACAAGATCAGCAAAGGAGTGAAGGCTTCCCCTGAATGTAGATTGCACCCTCCAATAGTCTGGGGATTCAGCTGAAATGAAAGAAGAAAAGAAGGAGACCAAGTGGTATATCTCAATGACTGTAAGATGAGCTACTTTGTTTCGGTATATCTTTCTTCCCATACGAATTGGAACCTTTGAAATCCTGAACCAAAATAAATCTGTCCTTTATTCAGCTTTTTGTGATAAGCATCTGACTAACATAGAAAATGGAAGCCTGAAAAATGGGATCATTGTTAGAACCTAACCTGAACACATACTTCTTAAGCCAATGAAACTAGTTTACAAGAAGAACTTGAAAGAAGTTTAGAAATGTAAGATTCCTGCAAAGATATAAACAGATCTTAATAGACACTCAAAGAACAAGACCTATGTACAAGGAAAAGTAGGAACATTAAGACTGTACTCATAAATGTTCAGATGGGAGAAGTTTTGGGAACTATTGACAATGTAGCAAAGAACTTACCTACATTTTTCTTTGCATCCTGATGTTTGTAGGGAAGCTAAATTTAAAAGTGAAAGACTAATTTATCTGGAATAGTCAACTTCAAGATAATCCAACATTCAGCCTGTGGCATGATTATTATCAGCTGCTTTTAGCAAGGTTTACAACAAAAATTCAAAGTAAAAGCAGAGTAGAAAATTTTGAAAATTTACAGTTTGTATAAAAAAAAGCCATTAAGTATGAATTTAAGGATAGTGACTATCCTAAGGAGGTAAGTGCCATTACATTGCAAAGAGACAATAGAGAACTCACTTTTAGTGACTCTCAGAGTTCACAGAGTTTCCATCACAGGCTCAAGAATATGAAAAAGTAAAGCCATTTGGAAGATTTTTCTCTTTAACTGATTATATAGATTTGGAAATTATTTGCTCAGGATTACTTTTATTGTACTTAGCTATACAGGTACTCAGAATCCACTGTGGTTTCCAGCATAAACTATGTTGAATATACATATCCAAGGACATATAGCTATTATTCTGACAGCTGACTTTGACATTATGTTATTTTTCTAGAAATGACAAATGGATGAGTTATAGAAAAATGAGGCTTTCACCCAGATTTCTAAAAGGCTTGCCGTGGCAGGACTGGTGTCATGGAAAGTATCCCATGATAGGGCAATGTGTGAAGCTGTGAGTCTGAAGTGTTGACTTCAGAGGAGGGACAAGGGTGTTGGAAACATCAACAGCTTGGAATAACCACCAAACAATTAGTGCCTTAGCCTGAGAGAGGAGATTCATGGACTAAAAACTGAAATACCATAAGAGTGGGATTCCTAAAGCCCTTGGAAAAGCATTTTATTGAATGGTCTGGAAACCAGAAGTACAGCTACAGAGTTTAATATTCCTTTTACTGGGTTTCTGTCTTTCTTTGCTTCCATTATTTCTTGGTATTAACATATTCTTTCCTATGGAATTGCAATGTGTACTCTGCCCTTGCATATTGAAAGTCTTACAATTTCATTTTACCCCCTATGAGCTCAAAGCTAAGAGTTTGTCTTGTAGCTCAGGAGATATTGAACATGAACTTATAAACAATGCTGGAAATCTTAATAGTTGAAGATAGACTGCATATAGTTTATATTGTGAGGAAGACCCAAGCCAGTAGTAGAATGTGATGATTTAAGGAGATGTGTTTGGGTATCAGATTGACAAGAGATAAACTTGTGATATTAATGGTGTTAATTTGATTGAATAGGGAAGCTCTTAGAAGACTAGTAAAGTACTTGTGGAGATATTTCAAGAGAAAAAACAACTAAAAGTAGAAGATTCACCATAATGTGGGCATCATCTCTATCCCTGTTTTGGGGAGCCAGATACAGTGAGAGAATAAGGTCAACAGAAGTACAGATTTTCTTTCTATCTACTATCTATCTATCTATCTATCTATCTATCTATCTGTTGCAGGAATTATAAAAATGAATCCACCCTGCAAACTTGCTTTCCCACCAGGCCACGTTCTTGTGCCAATACCATTCAGCCTCAATACTAAGTTCTGGTGGGTTTTTGTTATTTTCTCCCAGCAAGCTATATCTCACTTGCACGCTACTCTTTATACACCCCCATAATCATTTATTCAAATAGCGCCTAAGACCCAGTAAGTAAAGCATGACTCTTAAGGCCTTAATATCCAATCAGAATTATATAATAATAAAATCACAATTTACAAGATGCCAATACAATAATTTCAGAACCAAATAATAAAAACTACATTCTAACCCAATTAACCTATTTTACACGAACCTTTGCTTGGTTGTATAACCTTGTGGGGTCTGGTTCATCCTCATTGTCTGTCTCCATGATGACTACCTTTTTGCTCCAGCTCCTGACCCTTCTTCCTCCTCCAACTCTAGCGCCACCTCTCTATTCCTGCCCAATCACAGGCTTGTCACTGACCTAATGTGATTGGACAGAGAAAATGCTGTAGCATCTATCTATCTATCTATCTATCTATCTATCTATCTATCTATCTATCCATCCATCCATCCATCCATCCATCTACCTACCTACCTATCTATCTATCTATCATCTATCTATCTATCTATCTATCTATCTATCATCTATCTATCTATCTATCTACCTATCTATCTATCTATCTATCTATCTATCTATCTATCTATCTCTGTTTCCCTCTCTCCATTCCTCTCATTTATGTGATTCAGAGGTTTTGTTTATTTGATTTTACTTGTTGGTTTGGTTTGGTGTTTGTTTGTTTGTTTTTGTTTTGCTATGAACTTCCTGGTATAGTTAAATGGAGCACCTGAAATAATCTGTGAAACTCTCACTCAAATGAATTCACCTTTTTATAAGTTTTTCAGATTAGGTGTGCCATCAAAATGATCCATATTCTAGTACATTATTTCCAGCACCAACACACACATACACTCATACACACTCAGTCACAAGTCTGCTACTCTTTCATGGCACCCAATTGTTGTGCTGGTTTTTTATGTGCAATCTCCTTGACCCTTTCTAGGAATATTAATTAGAGGGTTAAATTTCTTTTCATTGCATGTTTACCTCTATTTTTCTGTTGGATTTGGAGTAATTTATTTCTACATTAATTACTTCTTCAAATGTCTGACAATTTTTTATTTTCTGCTTATGTTTTAAAATGTGATGATATGAAGAAGCCTGCAAGCATGGTGCATATAGCAGGGCTCTTCACCATCAGGTTTAATTTCACGCTTCACAAGTGGCTTTAATAAGACAGGCACCCTATACACTAGAACCATCACTCTCCAAGCTGTTCTATCTGTTTCCAGAGAGACAGCTTGATTTCTATGGATAAAGATCCATATATTAGACTTACTGCACTGGTGAAATATTTGAATGCAGTGAATGTTCAATGTATTAAAGACCTCCTAATTTGTATAGTTTCTACCCAACTTAATAGTATGACGCTTTGTTCTTTTTGGTCAGTTGTATCATCATCATGAAAATAGTCTCCAGTTATGTAAGCAGAACAACACCTTTACTTTAGTGCATTCATAGCAAAGACACTGTTGAATCAAAGTGCATACAAACTTGTAATTGCAGCAGGTACTTTCTACAGAAGTTCTTGTCTCAAATACCGAAATATTACACACTTAAAACATTGAAAAATACCAGTTCTTTAAGCTAACCCATGACGTGCTGTTTCAAGGTAGTCTCATTTGGTGCCGTCATTTTATGAATGAGGCTAAGAATTAATCTGCAATTAGATTCACTTGACTTTCTGTGCATGATTTGTTCAACTCTATTTCTAATTACCTTTTTGATGAATTTCCGCATTGGAGTAATGAATTTCCATATGAATATAGAAACTTATATATTAATGATATTAACTTTTGACCACATTAACAATTGTAAAGATCTCCTAATTATATATTTGACTGTCATTTATTTATTTATAATTTTTTTTTAAAAAAAATAGGTATTTTATTGGCTTTTATAGCATGCTTTATACTTAAAAGAAACTAGCCTGAGTCTCCATCTGCACTCTGGACCTAGGGCTATTCCACAGCCCTCCACCAACAAATCCCACTAGGAGACAGCTAGTATTACAGGAGTGCTCTCACTCCTGAGTTCAGCATTGAGTTCACCACTTTTGCCCCAATAATTGCATTCCAAAGTGGGAACACAAGGAGCACACAGGGCACAGGAAGTTGGGAAGCTTGTGACAGGATCTTCTGGTCTACTTCTATGCTCTAAACCTAAGGCTGTCTACAGCCCTCTGTACACAAATCCCACCAGGAGAGAGATGGTCTCCCAAGGAGTTTTGACACACCTAAAATGACAGGAACTCTAGACCACAGAAGGGACAAGCTCCAGTCAGAGACAGTAAGACCAACTAATACCGGAGATAACCAGATGTCTAGAGGCAAGGGCAAGAACCTAAGTGACAGAAACCAAGGCTACTTGGCATCATCAGAACCCAGTTCTCCCAACACAGCAATTCCTGGGTACCCCAAAACACAAGAAAAGCAAGATTTTGATTTAAAATCACATCTCATGATGATGACAGAGGACTTTAAGAAGGACATCAATGACTCCCATTAAGAAATACAGGAGGACACAGGTAAACAGGTAGAAGCCCTTAAAGAGGAAACACAAAAATCCTTTAAAGTATTATAGAAAACCACAACCAAACAGGCTAAGGATTGAACAAAACCATGGAATATCTAAAAATGGAAGAAGAAACAATAAAGAAATATAAAGGGAGACAATCTAGAGATAGAAAACCTAGAAAAGAGATCAGGAGTCATAGATGCAAGCATCTCCAACAGAATACAAGAGATAGAAGAGATAATCTGAGGTGCAGCAGATACCACAGAAAACATTCACACAATAGTCAAAGAAAATGCAAAATGCAAAAAGTGCCTAACCCAAAACATCCAGGAAATCCAGGACACAATAAGTAGACCAAACCTAAGGATAATAGGAATAGAAGAGAGTAAAGATTTCCAACTTAAAGGGTCAGTAATTATCTTCAACAAAATTATAGAAAAAGAAAAAAAAACTTCTCTAACCTAAAGAAAGACATGCCCCAAAACATACAAGAAGCCTATAGAACTCCAGATAGACTGGACCAGAAAAGAAATTCCTCCTGTCATATTATAATCAAAATACTAATTGAACGAAATAATTAAAGAATATTAAAATCAGTAAGGGGAAAATGTCAAGTAACATATAAAGGCAGACCTATCAGAGTTACACGAGACTTCTTACCAGAGACTATGAAAGCCAGAAGATCCTGGTCAGATGTCATACAGGCCCCAAGAGAACACAAATACCAGCAAGGGCTACTATACCCAGAAAAATGCTCAATTAACATAGATGGAAAAACCAAGATATTCCATGACACAAAAAATTTACATTTCTTCCTACAAATCCAGACCTACAAAGGATAATAGATGGAAATCTCAAACATAAGGAGATAATCTATGCCCTAGAAAAAGCAAGAAAGTAATCTTCTTTCAACAAACCCAAAAGAAGTTAGCTGCACAAACATAATTCCAACTCTAACAACAAAAATAACAGGAAGCAACAATCACTATTCCTTAATACATCTTAATATCAATGGACTTAATTCTGCAATAAAAAGACAAAGACTAACAGACTGGATATGTAAACAGGAACCAGCATTTTGCTGCATACAGGAAATGCACCTCAGTGACAAAGACAGACATTATCTCAGAGTAAATGTCTGGAAATTTTCCAGACAAATCATCAAATTGGGATCATTTTCCAAGCAAATGATCCCAAGAAACAAGATGGCGTACCCATTCTAAGATCTAATAAAAACAACTTTCAACCAAAAGTTATCAAAAAAGGTAAAGGATACTTCATACCCATAAAAGGAAAAATCTACTAAGAACTCTCAATTCTGAACAACTATGATTCAAATGCAAGGGCACCCACTTCATAAATGAAACTTTACTAAAGCTCAAAGCACACATTGGACCTCACACAATAATGGTGAGAGACTTGAACAGCCTTCTCTCATCAGTGGAGAGATAATGGAAACATAAACTAAACAGAGACACAGTGAAACTAACAAGTTATGAAACAAATGGATTTAACACACACACATACATACATATATACATACATACATACACACACACACATATATATATATATATATTGTGTGTATATTACATTTCATCATAAAAAAAGAATATAACTTCTTCTCAGCACCTCATGGTACCTTCTCCAAAATTGACTACATATTCAGTCATAAAGCAGGCCTCAACAAATACAAGAAGATTGAAATAATCCAGTGCATTCAATCAGATCACAACAGACTAAGGCTGGTCTTCAATAGCAAGAAAACAACAGAAAGACACATGGAAGCTGAACAATACTCTACTCAATAATAACTTGGCCAAGGAAGAAATAAAGGAAGAAATGAAAGACCTTTAAGAATTCAATGGAAATGAAAGCATAACACGCCCAAACTTATGGGACACAATGAAAGTAGTGCTAACAGGAAAACTCATAGCTCTGAGTGCCTCCAAAAAGAAAGTGGATAGAATATACACTAGCAGCTTGACAGCATATCTGAAAGTTCTAGAACAAAAAGAAATAAATATACTGAAGAGGAGTAGAAAGCAGGAAATAATCAAATTCAGGGCTGAAATCAACAAAGTAGAAACAAAAAGAACTAACTATACAAATAATTGAGAAAACCAGGAACTGGTTCTATGAGAAAATCAACAAGGTAGATACTCTACTAGCCAAATGAACTAGAGGACAGAGACTGTATCCAAATGAACCAAATCAGAAATGAAAAGTGAGATATAACAACAGAAATGGAGGAAATTCAAAAGTCATCGGACCCTACTAAAAAAACTTATAACTCAAAAACAAAACAAAACAAAACAACCCCCCCCCAAAAAACCTGGAAACTCTGGATGAAATGGACAATTTTCTAGACAGATACCAGGTATCAAAGTTAAATGAGGATCACATAAACCATATGAACAGTCCCATAACCTGCAAAGAAGTAGAAACAGTCATTGAAAGTCCCCCAAACAAACAAACAAACAAACAAAAAAGGCCAGGACCAGATGAGTTTAGTGCAGAATTCTATCAGACCTTCAAAGAAGACCTAAATCCAATACTCTTCAAACTAATCCACAAAATAGAAACAGAAAGAACAGTACCAAATTTGTTCTATGAAGCCATAGATATGCTGATACCAAAACAACACATAGACCCAACAAAGAAAACTTCAGACAAATTTCCCATATGAATACCTATGCAAAAATATTCAATAATATTCTCACAAACAGAATCCAAGAACACAGCAAAACCATCATTCATCATGATCAAGTTGGCTTCATGCCAGGAATGCAGTTATGGTTCAATATATGGAAATCCATCAACATAATCCACAATATAAACAAACTCATAAGAAAAAAAAAACACATGATCATTTCATTAGATGCTGAGAAAGCACTTGACAAAATTCAACACATCTTCATGATGAAAGTCTTGGAAAGATCAGGAATTCAAGGCCCATACTTAAACATGGTAAATTCAATATACAGTAAACCAGTATACAGCATCAAACTAAATGAAGAGAAACTTAAACAATCCCACAAAAATCAGGGATGAGACAAGGCTGCCCACTCTCTCCCTACCTATTCAATATTCTATCCAGAGCAAATAGACAACAAAGGGAAGCCAAAGGGATACAAAATGGAAAGGAAGAAGTCAAACTATCACTATTTGCAGAAGATATGATAATATACTTAAGTGACCCAAAAAATTCCACCAGAGAACTCCTAAACCTGATAAATAACTTCAGCAAAGTGACTGGATATAAAATTTACTCAAACAAATCAGTAGCCTCCCTCTACTCAAAGGATAAACAGGCTGAGAAAGAAATTAGGGAAAAAACACCCTTCACAATAGTCACAAATAATATATACTGTGGTGTGACTCCAAGCAAGTGAAAGATCTTTATTACAAGAACTTCAAGTCTCTCAAGAAAGAAATCTTAGCATGGCCTCTGCGCAAAGATGACACGCAAATTCGTGAAGCGTTCCATATTTAGGAAAAAAAAAGAAAGAAATCAAAGAAGGTCTCAGAAGATGGAAAGATCTCCCATGCTCATGGATTGGAAGATTAATATAGTAAAAATGGTCATCTTGCCAAAAGGAATCTACAGATTCAATGCAGTCTTCTTCAAATTTTCAACTCAATTCTTCATAGAAGTAAAAAGAGCAATTTTGAGATTCGTTTCAAATGACAAAACAAAAACAGGATAGCAAATAGTAAATAACTTCTAGGGGAATCACCATCCATGACCTCAATCTGTACTACCGAGCAATAGTGGAAAAACTCCATGGTATTGGTGCAGAGACAGGTAAGTAGATCAATGGAAAGAAATGAAGACCCAGAAATGAATCCACACATCTATGGTCACTTGATCTTTGAAAAAGGAGTTAGAACCATCCAGTGGAAAAAAGACAGTATTTTGATCAAATGGTGCTGGCTCAACTGGAGGTTAGCATGTAGAAGAATGCTAATTGATGCATTCTTATCTCCTTGTACAAAGCTCAAGTTCAAGTAAGTCAAGGACCTCCACATAAAACCAGGTACACTATTAAGATTACTAATAGAAGAGAAAGTGGGGGGAAAAAACCTCAAACACATGGGCACAAGGGAAAATTTCCTGAACAGAATACTAATGGCTTATGCTCTAAGATTAAAAATCAACAAATGGGACCTCATAAAATTACAAAGCTTCTGTAAGGCTACTAAGAAAACTGTCAATAGGACAAAATGGCAACCAACAGATTGGGAAAAGATCTTTACCAATCCTACATCCCATAGAGGGCTAATATCCAATATATATATGATATATATATCAAGAAGTTAGACTCCGGGGGAAAATATAACCCTATTAAAAATGGGTACAGAGCTAAACAGAGAATTCTCAAAGTGAGGAAACTCTAATAGCAAAGAAACACCTAAAGAAATGTTCAACTTCCTTAGCCATTTGTATTTCCCTAAGGAAATACAAATTTCCTTAGGGAAATACAAATCAAAAGAACCCTGAGATTCTACCTCACACCAGTCAGAATGGCTAAGATCAAAACTCCCATGACAGCAGATTCTGGTGAGGATGTGGAGAAAGAGGAATACTCCTCCACTGCTGGTGGGATTGCAAGGTAGTACAACCACTGTGGAAATCAGTCTGGTGGTTCCTCAGAAAACTGGACACAGTACTACCTGAGGTCCCAGCTATACCACTCCTGGGCATATACCCAAAAGATGCTCCAACATATAACAAGGACACATGTTCCACTAGGTTCATAGCTGCCTTATTTACAATAGCCAGAAGTTGGAAAGAACCCAGATGTACTTCAACAGAGTAATGGATACAGAAAATGTCAGACATTTACCCAATTGAGTACTACTCAGTTGTTAAAAAGAATGAGTTCAAGAAATTCTTCAGCAAATGCATGGAACTAGAAAATATCATCCAGAGTGAGGTAACCCAATCACAAAAGAACACACATGGTATGTACTCATTGATAAGTGAATATTAGCGTAAAAGCTTGGAATACCCAAGATACAATTCACAGACCAAATGAAGCTCAAGAAGAAGGAAAACTAAAGTGTGTGTGCTTCAGTCCTTCTTAGGAGGAACAAAATACTCAAGGGAGGAAATAAGGAGACAATTTCCTTTTGAGACAACTTCTTTGAGACAGTCTCAAAGAGATTGAAGGAAAGGCCATCCAGAGACTGACCAACCTGGGGACCCATTCCATATGCAGTCACCAAACCCAGACACTATTTTGGATGCCAAGAAGTGTTTGCTAACAGGAGCCTGATGTAGCTGTCTCCTGAGAGGCTCTTCCAGTGCCTAGCAAATACAAAGGTGGATGCTCACAGCCAATCATTTAACTGAGCATGGGGTCCCCAATGGAGGAGTTAGAAAAAGGACTGAAGGAGCTGAAGGGGTTTGCATTCCATAGGAAGAACAACAATACCAACCAACCAGAGCCACCCCCCCGACAAGATCTCCCAGGAACTAAACCACTAACCAAAGAGTACACATGTAGGGTCCCATGCTCCAGCCACATATGTAGCAGAAGATGGCCTTGTTGGACGTCAGTGGAAGAAGAAGCCCTTGGTCCTGGGATGGCTTGATGCCCCAGTGTAGGCAAATGCCATAGCAGGGAGGGGGAAAGAGTGGGCAGTATGAGCACCTGCAAAGAAACAGAGGAAAAAGGATGGGATAGGGGTTTCCGGGGGGAAATTCAGGAAACAGTGGAGTTAGCATCAGCAGTGATGATGGCGCATTAGCTTGTGAAAGCCAATGCTGATGTTTATATCTGTGTTCTATTTTACCAAAAATGTAATAAGGTTAAAATTTTTGTACATTTAAATAAGATATTATACTTAAAGTACAAAACAAAATATTTTGTAGCATCATGTGATGTGCTTTAAGTTATTTTATTCCAAAATTGAAAAAAAAGTTCAATTTTATAACTGAATTTATAGTAAGCCAAGACTACTTTCTTAGTGTAAAAATGGTTTGCATAAAGTGAATTGTCAGTCACTCATTCACAAGAGTATAGAATGTAGACAGCAATGTGCAGTCACACCCTCTCACTCACTCATCCTAAGAAGCCTGCCCTATGGACGCAGTCTCTGACTTGTATGGATTAAATGTTTCACCTCTTATACCATTGTTACTGGATCTCATTTTAGATATTCAAATACTTACTATTGTGTAATAACTGCCTTTGGTATTCAGTACAGCGGTAAACTTGGCAGCAACAGGCTATGTAGGCACACTGCACAGCAGGCTATACCATTTAGTTTGAATGAGTGCACGATTCTATGGACTCTGTTTGAACTATTGTTTTCCGTATATTTACTTATTTGTGGAGGCTAATCTTGGTTGTCAATTTGGTTGCATCTGGAATTAATCAAATCCATACTTGTGAGGGATTTTTTTTCTTAATTATATCATTTTAATTGGGAAGATCTCTAATCTGGATCTTTGAGATAAGAAGAGAAACTTTAATTTAGATCTTTTGAGGTGGAAAGATCTAACTTTATCTGGAGCATACCTTCTGCTGGCAAATTATAGAAGGACATGTTGGGAAGGAAGCTCTCTAGTTTCCTGTCTGCCTTTACTTCATTAGCAACTCCATTTCTTCACTGGCATTAGAGCCTACTTCTTCAGCATTTCAGTATACTGAGAAGCAGCTGGGATATCCATTTTCATGCTCTGAAAAACTACTGGAAGCTTGGACTTTCTATTCATACCCAGTCATTATTGGATTGCCTGGACCACAGTCTATACCATTCTAATAAATCCCCCATAAATGTGCATGTGTGTGTATTCATATATATGTACATACATTATGGATATATATGTAGAGAAATTACATATGTTATATATATATGTACATATATATATAGAGAGAGATTCTATAAGTTTTGTTAGTCTAGAAAAGCCTGACCAATACATTACTTTTAAATATTCAAGATTTGTTTCACAATTACAGACTCATATGACAACTTAACAGAATGCAATTAATACATGAAATTTTTATGTTGTGTAAAATACATATTCAAAACAAAATGACTCAAATTGTTTGAACTAGTCTGTTTCTCATTTTGACACTATTTTCTATTGTCTTCATTTTTCTAATTACCACTATCTTTATCATATGCTTCATTTTGGCTTTGATTTGAGGATTTACTCAGTTTCACTTGATGCTCTCTATGCTCCATTAGAGACTTACATAGCCCTATACTTTTGTCTGAGGATTTTTTTTTACACAAGCTATAAATGATGGTTTATTTGCCTTTCTGGCGTTTGATTCTTCCACAGATAGAACTCCAGCTCCTTACCTTCTAGCACATAGCCATCTGCTCTGGTCTTGAGCAACACAAGCAAGAAGCTTGCCCTACTGGAACTACTCCTCTAGAAGATTGCTGATTTTGACAGTCTTTTTCCTTTCATCATTTTCTTTTGAATTTTCTTTGATCAATTTTTTTGTTTAAAATCTCTTCCTCCTCAGGAGTCAGCTTGGTCCCCTTCTTGCAGCCCAGGGGCAGAGCACAGTGGGACTCGTACCACTGAAGGTACAATGTGCTGTCAATGAGCACAAGGCAGTTCTTCACCAGAGTCTTGGTGCAAACAAGCTCATTATTTGATGCATTACAGACAACATCAATGATCCTGGTTTTGCAAATACAACACTAGATCCCCAGGAAATGTTTCCCACATCCAATCTCAGGGCATGGTACTTCTTATTGCTGTCATCTGAGTACTTCTGTTTCTACCACAGAGACATTCATATTAAATGGCATCTTCTATAGTTTGGACTATAAATATCCCCCAAAGGGCATATAGCAATGGCTTGTTCATTATTCTGGGACACTATTAGAGTTGGAGGTATCTTTGAGCTATGGGCCCTAGTTTGAGGCAGTTGAGCCAATGTGGGCATTGGGAATATGGACATTGGCTAATTCCTTTATGTCTCTTTGCTTGTTGCCCTCCTTAAAGTGTGGTTTGCCACAGACCTCAAAGCAACAATACTAACTGATAATGGATTAAAACTTCTGAATCTGTGCACCAAAATAAACCTATCCTCATTATAAGATTATTTAAGTACACAGCAATAGAACCCTGACACTATTTTTTACTTAGTTAATGAAAAATTCTAGTCTTTCAATAACACTTTAGGTGATCACTGCTGCTTTTTGTTTCCTTTGTTTGAGAGCTTCTTCATGTATATCTTATCTAAAAACATTTTAGGTTGTTTTATGCATGTTGTTCATTTTACAGGACATGTTGAGACAGCTATCTACAAGTGATTTTATAGTAATAAAGGTAGTTTCCAAGACACTGACTAAAATGTATTCAGTAGATTCTTTAAAATCAAGTCTATTTTTTATGCATGTAAGAGTTCCAAATGTTCTTGCCCTTGAATGTTCAGGAATGAGAGCCTGAGATATAGCTTATGTGGAGTGGAGTGGCATAAGACGTAGAATCTCAAGAATGTTCCATGAGGAAAGGAGAGACAAGAAACTACACAAAAGATATAAGGCAGGAAAGACTAAGTGACTGATGTCATCACTACTACATAAAGCATGCCTGACTATATATTTTTCTGTTGAGTCCTTTTAGAAGTTCTTCATAAACCATATTTAAGTTATATCCATACAAAGAAAAACAATGTTCACTGATTCCAATATCCATTGATAAAAGGTTTGCTCCACATGGCCTTGACCTCCTCACTCTTTCCAATTGCCATGACTGTGTAATTCCATGGTATGAACATTTATGTCCCCCTGCAAGCTATACTGAAACTTAATGTCTAAAGCAGCAGCATTGAAAGGTAAGGCCTTTTTTTTTTCATGGTAGATTGGGATAGAGCAGTGGTTCTTCACCCTGTAATGCTTTGACCTTTTAATATAGTTTGCCATGTTGTGGTAACCCTCCCAACCATAAAATTATTTTTGTTGGTTCTTCATAACTATAATTTCACTACTGTTATGATTTTTAATGTTAACAATTCTACAACTTCCACATTATTCCCAAGCTCTGCCTATTGATTGGCTGTGGGTCTCTGCACCTGTTTCCTTCAGTTGTTGGAAGAATTCTCTCAGAAGTCAGTTATGTTAAGTTCCTGTATGCAAGCATAGCAGAAAATTCTTTATAGTGTTAGGAGTTGGCTCTCTTCCCAGGAATGGGTCTCAAGTTGGTCCACTGATTGGTGGGCTATTTCTTCTGACTCTGCTCCATTTTGATATCTGCACTTATTGTAGGCAGGACATATTTTGGGTCAAAGGTTTTGTGGGTGTTACACAGGCTATTTTTATATGTGGTCTCAAAGTGGTAGTTCAACTCCATCCAAAGCTATTGTGACCCACAGGCTGAGAACTGCTATGTTAGAGGGAATGTTTCAGAAATATTGGCCACTGCAACCATAAGAAGACAGACAATTCAAGATTGGCTTAGACATACTTTATGGTCCTCGGTGTAATCTATCATTACAGAGTGAGCAGAGAAAAAAAAGTGCATTCTGGAAAGAGATCAGTAAGTGTGAGGGTACAAGAGACAAGAGAGGGTACTAGAGAATGCTTGTGATCAAAATCCACTATATGCATGCATTAAATGATGCTGATTATATGAGCCAATTATAAATAATATACAAATAAAAAACAAAATATGTAATTTTTCTCTATAAGCCTTCTAATCATATGGCAGATGGTCTCATTTCCTAAAACTAGTAAGGAATGAAACAAGAACAACTAGGCAATTTCCTGAGCCAGATAGATCTCAGATTAAGATGGTTATAAAACAAGTACTGATTTTTCTGGATATTTTCTACCTTAAAGAACACTCTCTAGTTAGTTACACACCTGGCTATGGGGAGAACAGCTTTTTCTTTGTTTGAAAATATTAATCTCAGTATTCTGAATACTTCATTATTTCTACCATCTGTCTATGAATATCTGCAAATACTCATTTTAATAAAAATAGATGGGGATGAGGGAGGACACAGAATTTTCGTCTCAAATCTCGAGAGGCAGTGAGATATCTATGCAAAGCTTCACCAATGTTACCTTATACAGCAATCTCAGTCTGTAACTTCAACCCATATTGATAATAATTTCAATCTTTCTAGTATTGGCTTTTAATATTCTTTTCTTGTTGATATAAATTCTCACTTTAACTAACTGACTGACAAAAGACTACCAGAAATCCTGTTCACTCCAATCTATTTTAAAAAAACAAAATCTAATGCTATTTTGAAATTGTTATATGGTGTCTAACTCAGCCATGTCTTCATTGCAAACTTTAGTTCCCTATATAATCTCAAAATACTTTTAAAAATCTGGAAATAGTTCTCAAATTTCTGGTCTAGTCATTGTAATTTTAGTTTCAAAGGTAGAAGTTAATTGGGTGTATTGAAAGCCCAATAAAATTCCAGAAGTAGAAGTGACCCATTTTAATTACAAAATGTTCCCTGCTAACAAACATTCAAAATGTAGATCAGGAGCCCGTCAAATATGCAAATCCCAAAGCAAGCAGTGCTGGTTTTATGTATCAGAGACTACAATCTGCATTTCCAAGAAGAAAAATGCACTTCTGCAAGGTATGGTTGCAGCATTAATACTAAACAAACCCAGAGAAACACAGCAAAGGAATTGTTTTGACGTATCACTTTTTAAGGCAGAAAAACAAGAGTGTTGGGATGCATGGACTAGAGATAAGTTCAGAAGGTTAGAAACTACACCAAGAGTAAATGATTGAGATACAGGGTGGAAACTACCATGTGGGAAATTTGTGCTTGTTTCTCCTAATGCAGGCTGTCATTGGTTCCAGAGGTCTGCTCCATGCCCTGCGAAATCTGCTTCTTCATCTTGCGCTTTGGAGATGTTGATTCCACTGGTCAAGAATAAGAACATGACCACAATTTTTGAGGCAAATTTGAAGCAAGCTACATTAAATACTAACCAGATCCCTACCCAAGATTCCCAGAGTAGGACATGGAATTACATCAGTTAGGAGCTTATAGTAGCAAAACCCACATGGCTACATACTTCCTGTCTTCACCCAGGGAGAGGCAAGCATACATCCCAGCGTACTTCCTCTTATCTTTTGATCAGGCACACACTCTGTGCAATTGACACAACAAAGCTTATTTTATAAAGGAAAACCCTGCCCAACATTCCAAGAACTTATCTGTCCTTGGGCATATAAGGCTTACAGGTTAGAGGCACTTTTATGTTATAGATCTCCTAATCATAATAATTTAAACTAAAAATGTAACTTCAGCCAATCCAGAAAAAGTATGTATTTTCTGTGCTGAATTTTATTGTTTAACTGACTGGTCATAGCATACGTACCCTTATTAGTCCTTTCCTTTTGTTAAGAAAGCTTTCTTGGTTTTAGAGACTGAAGATTATTCTAAAGGGATTGTGAACTGACCATGGGTCTCTTTCATAATCCAGTTTCTCTTTGTTCTACATATTTAGAAACTTCAGGACTACCAACAGAATCCGGAAAGTTTTCAGAAAATATTAGGGTTTTCTTTAAATTACTAGTGAATAAATGTATTTCTTGACTCATTGTCTTGCTTGAATCATATTTTGCTGAGAGTTATACAGTCTGTCTGGAAAATGAATCATTTTGACAAATAGTTGCTCTCTGAGTGACAGAAATATAAATTAATTATACCAGTCACTCCAAACTACCACTATAATCCTTTGGTAACTTCTACTAACTTTGCTTATATTTCTTAGAGTGTGACACTCCTTCTCCCACCCCCACACCTCACTAGCATACACAATGGCTACATAAAGTCTTTAGTTGTAAACTATTTTTTTTTATTTTAGACAACAAATTGGAAACCCAAATAAGGTTTCAAATGCTTCTATTAGTAAGACTTGTATTATAAGTAACCCAATTGATATATTAAAGAAGGTAAGATACTTCCAGTTATGGCCGGCTCCATGAGAACGATCAGGCTATCAATTATTCTTTAGAGGCTTTTCTTCTGGCTTTGATGGGCTTGAAGCAGACTGATGTTCTTTCTGAGAATATTTGAACATTCTAAATAAAATGT
>JADRCC010575842.1:0-13104 GCA_019843855.1 Hylomyscus alleni
TCATATGACATGTAAATAAAGAAAATATCTAATAAAAAGGTCATGCCATTGTGTCTGTATGTTAACTCCCTACTCCACCCTATACAAAGAGAAACAACCATCATAAGTTATGCAAATGAATGTAAATCTATAGATGGTCCTTGTGTTAGCATTTTAAATACTGAAACTTTATGGTACATGTGATATCTGACAGGATAATTTTAGTTCATGCCCACTCTTTCAGTCTTAGTCTTATATATGAAGTTTTCTGTATCATCTCATTATTGGCATGTCATTTAAAAAGCTATTAATTTAACTAGAAAAATGGAGCATTTTATTCATAAATAATTTAGGGAATCTAATATTTCTTCATTTATGTTTTGAGTATTCCAAGTGCTCTTCATAGAAGACTTGTACTTTGATTGCAAAATGTATTCACAGTAACCTAACACCTTGTGTTTTTCTTCTATATAAGATTTTCTATGACTTGTCTTAAGAAGTTATCTATTAAGTATATCAAACCTAGCAATTTTTATACATTTTCTATAAATGTTGCTTTTATTTCATCAGCTGGAAGGATGAGATAAGATTTGTACCCAAGCAGTATGAATATCTGATGGGCTGAGCCCAGAGCTTTTCTTTCTCTATTCTAATTATCCCTAGACCTAGGTCTGGAATCTTCTAGCCTTAGTACAATCTAATTTTCCAAGATTACTGATTCAATCTGGCTTCTCTTGGCTTCTTCATGAATTGCTCTGCTCATTCTCTGGCTCATTTTTGTCTTCACTTGTGTCTACCTTATTCTCTCTGTCATCTGTCTTTGTAAAACTGTTCCACTAAAACTGCTAAAACTACCACATACATCCACCTCTCTCCCTGGGTTGCTGTAAAGTAGCCTCTCCTTCCTGTGCTGTTCTCAAGAGTTGGGCAGACCCTATCTCTGATTCATTCTGTCTGTCAAATCTTTCTCAGATTCATCACTTTGTCTGCCCTTCAGTTAGAGCTCACTTTCAGACATGACTGCTTCCTTCTACAAACTAACCTTACCTTCATTGTGAGGGGTTAAAGGTTTATACTAAGGGCATGTCTATATTCCAGCAAGATCATACTGTAATCCAGAGTGTGTTTGCCTTCCAGACAGATCACACAGACCTAGAAGGTCTTTGGATGTGAGCCCTTGCCAGAACAGTCATGTTACTGAACTCAAATTCCTCTATAATTTTCCCTTTTTTACTTTGTCTTAGTGTCCATTATAATTTTTCAGTCGATTCCCTTGAGTTTTCTAGGTATGTCATAAATCCCAATATGCACAGTGTCCCTTTATTTCTTTAATCATACCAGCTGGTGTCTTATGTGCTAGATGTAACTGAGTCCAGCTCCTGACTCATGAGTCTACCATCTCTGTCATCTTCCCACTAAACATAATGCTGGCTTACATTAATTAGTCCAATTATTCTTAATGTCTTTATTTTTAAATCAAGAATATGCATTTAATCATCATCAAAAGATAGCTATTGAAAATACAAATCCAAGATTAAACAACAAGAATGAAAACCCTAACTGCTAGGCCTATTTCTGGTCAAACAGCAGGTGTGCAGGCCTAGACTTGCCATGCAGCATGTATGCAGGCCTAGACTGGTCGAGTGTAGCTCTCACACCTCATCCAAGCAGCTTCTTTTTATAACAGGTGGAGACTCTTACAGAGGTCCACACGGCAGAAAATACATGACTATGGTGGCCAACCCCAACAGATACAACTGTAAGGCAACCTGCTACATATAAGGCTCAAGGAAAAAAATCACACAAAAGGGGGGCAGAGATATTATAAAAGCCAGAGGAACAGGATACTTGGTACAAAATAGTGACTTCTAAACGTGACAGGAAAATTATATACATGAAATCTAAACAATATGCTTGCCTGAAGAAGACTACCATAATGAGAATACCAGCTGACATATCAAAGTATATGGGAAAAAGTCCTTGGTTCAGAACTACAGGTAGTCCATTGTTCCTGGGAGAGGAGGAATACATTTTCTCTAGGGATAATCTATTTCTGAATTATATACACAGTATATGCACACATATACATGTGTATATAGAGAACCCCAAGAATCAATCCTGGACAAATGCACATATTAACAATGCTAAATGGACTCAATAGGTTGTACATACACATATGTATGTGTGCATACGGTGTGCATATAATAATAAAGGAAACAAGGGGGGAAGGTTGAGTCAGGAGTGCTGTCTATACAGTGCTCATCTATGAAGTTCTCAAACTCTCCTACTAATTAAAAATAGCTATAATGTATAGTTTTTACCTGAAAGATATAGAAAAAGTTCTTACTTTACAGCTAACTGGTAACATTTATCTGTTCTGTAGTATTAGCCATCTAATGACAAGGTGTGCTGGTCTTTTCTATGTGTCTTCCTTACAGACTGATCTTTATATCAGTGAGAGCTAACAGCCTTTCTATTATTCATCACTGAATGAAGATGGTTTTCCTGGTGTGTTGTATCAGGGTTCATAAATGAAGCGTTTGAGGAGATTTCTGAGACGCTGTGAGAAAACTACAACTAAAAGGACAGAGTCTTATAATCTCTGTTCCTCCATACCTTTGGCTGTTCTGGGATTTGGCTTCCATGCAGGAATGGGTTTCACTTTAGATTACCTGTCAACTTACCCTTGGTCACTTAGATGGTGATGTGAACCAGGGACTCCCCTCCTGATTCTACAAAGCGTAAAGTAATAGAGCCTTTCCCTGTGACTACATACAACTTCAACTCAGAAGTCAGCTTTGCTCACGTGACCTTGCTTAACCCTCAGAATATAAACTGTCTGATGTCCTGAATAAAGTTGGCATGAGGCTTTAATCGTCTCAGTTTCCGCTTTGCTCTCCCATGTTCATGCTGCCAACTAGAGTGGCAGCACTGGTGCAGCTAGTGGGATGCTGAGGAGAAGCAAGGGTGAGGAGACTGCCCCGCTGTAGGGAACAGCAGCCATCTGCTGCCTTCAGAGAGGACAGGCTACTTCTTATAGACTAGGCTCGGGTGACTCCAAGTATCTGCCTCCTACACTTCTATGGGGAACAGAAAACTATCCTGTGATCTTCTCTGTTCAAATAACTACTTTAAAAAAACTACTAGTTGGCCCTCTTCCCTTCAGGAAGGGTTCTTAGCCCCACTCCTCACTTGTTCCTTTTGACTTTTGTTCAACTTTAGCCTGGCCCATTCCAGATCCTGACAATACAAGTTTGCATATTTTAACTTGTGTCTCACATGGTTGTAGTGTAAGATACACATTCTTAAAGAACTTACCCTAGAGAAATTACCTTTAAGATGAAAAGTCCCTCATGTATTATATGGTGTCAGATTCTTGGCCACAAAATCCCATAAACTCCCTACATATTCTCTTTGTGGTGGTTTAGCCTGGATTTCAATTGCTTTAGGCCGTTCTTATGTGTATCTGGTAGTCTGTTCATGGCATCTTGTCTTTAATTTTACCAAAACTAGAGTTTCTTTTGTTTAAGTGCTTGTAATTTTACAGGATTTCCTTAGTACAAATAAATACATTAAGAAGTACACTATAATGTCTTCTAATTGCTTTCCAAACTATAATATGTATGTGATTCAACCAAGGATACTGTAAACAGTAGATTTTAATTCAGTGTGTGTGTGTGTGTGTGTGTGTGTGTGTGTGTGTGTGTGTGATATTCAAGATTCTGCATTTCTAACAAGTTCTCAAATAATGCTGCTATTAATATACTAAGGATCACTCTTTAGGGAGGAGTAAGGCAGCAAACTACTCAGTATAATTTCACTTTGCTTTTATTATTAAAACAATTAAATAAGACTTTTAAAAAGTGGTAGCATTTGAATATTATAGTCTTGTGTAACCTCCACAATAACCCCGTGAGATACCACCTCTATCAGCACTGTGAAGGCAAACAGAAGCATGCATAGGCTAGCTGGCCTAATCAGCACAGAACGTTACCTGAACACATCAAATGTAGGACTCTTACTCCTGCAGTCAGTCCCTTACCAATGAGCCCGTACTGTCTCAGATACACAGCTATCTTGCCTATGTTAACTAATGTAACTGCATAAATGGCACCTAGTATGAAAATCTTCAAATCCTTGTTTATGTTTCTTAGTCAAGTCTTATCAGCTTTCCTGTAAGTATTTGCAGACAGCAAAACAAAGTTAAATATCGGATTAGCCTAGCATCAAATAACTTTATCTAAGAAAGGGAGCTATTAGACCCAAGGGCTGAGAACCGAACCTGGACCCTCTGAATGAGTAGCAACTGCTGAGTAATCTCTCCAGAACCAATTTAACTCAAAAAAAAAAAAAATACACTTCACTAAATTTATTTTTATCACTATATTCAAATTATCCCACAAAAAACAAAAACAAAAACAACCAACATATGGTTAGTTTAAGGAAGTCACTTAAAGATAAACTAGCTCACAGTGAAGTTTTACACAGCTAGAATGGCCAGACACCTGACACCAGAGTTCCCTGTATAGTTTTAAAGTTTCATTATTAGTGACAGTTTTACTCATTTGTGTTTCTAATTAAAATAAAATTTATGTTCCTGATGATATTTACTCTGAATACATAACACGGAATGTTGTTTACCTAGACTCATACTCATAATTGTTTCACAAAGTGTAGTAACACAATTTACACTGCTCAGAAGCCTAGAGTTACCCTGGGTTTGAGGGGCTTGACTGTGGGAATGTCAGTCCCTTCAGCTCTCTGTCGGCTGGAATCAAAAGTCTTCCGCTTTTTAGTGGCAGTTTTCTGGCAAATGGGTCCATGTTTTTTCTGTTAAAAATCAAGAAGCTCAGTTTAATATTTTCTTTTCTACAGAAGAGAAAACAGAACAACTAAAATTTCAGTTCTGCTTAAACACTATATTAAGGGAAAAAAAAAAAAACAGAGGAAAAGTTACATCTTTCCTTAATTAGATTAAGCTTTAAAGCATGTGCACACACACCCCGCCACACACACACACAAAACACACATACACATGCACATACCTTTCAGGAAATTATGGAGGAATATCTTAGGATTTCATGAACCATTTAAAATTCTAGTTTTCATCATTGCTAAGAAGAAGCAATAGTGAAAGAACTCAGAGCTACTCAGTGAGAACGCCGAGAGTCAGTGAGAAGTCCTCGGAAGTAGAGACTCAGCCATGAGAAGGCATGGTAGAGCAGAAGGACTCCTCGGTCTGGTGATACAGACGTTACCCCACAATACTTGGGTTACATAAGGTAACATAAAAATGGATTAATACAACACTAACTCGAAGTAGCAACCAGAGTGGTCCAGCCTGTGTCTTTCTGATAAAACCATCCCTTTTCTCCTAGAACTCACAATTTTCTCTCCTAGAGCCCAAGCTTGTTTTCTTCAACTGTGACTTTTCCTGATGTGTGTAAGGGTCTGTATCTACAGATTATTTTGTTAATAAATGCTAATTTGTTCACTTTAAGCATACACAGTTAAAATTATCTTAGCTAGTCTCCAAATAACCAGTTCTACAGAAAAAGACTCTCCGTCCAGTACAGAAAGTTTGTTGACTCACTAACATACTAAATGGCACCTTGCTCCTTTTGCACTTTAGTAAATGCAAGAAAACTGTACTGTTAAGTTTACCTGAAAGGAAGGAAAGAAGGATGGAAGGAAGGAAGGAAGGAAGGAAGGAAGGAAGGAAAGAAGGAAGGAAGGAAGGAAGGGAGGAAGGAAGGAAGGGGGGAGGGAAGGGGGGGGGAGGGGAGGGAAAGGCAAGGCAAGGCTTATTTAGTACTGATGCCAATCATGAGCCCCCTGTCTACTCCTATTTGGTTTTTTTGCTTTATTTCAGCAAACATTACACTATATATAAACATTACACTATAAATGGTTTTTAAAAGGTTGAACATGTGTTTTTATGTGTATAAGCATGGACTTTCAAATATGTATGTGTATCACATGCATGTTTGGTATCCACAGAAGTCAGAAGAGAGTGCGGGATCCCTGGAAATGGTGGGTCATCATTAAGATACCATGTGGGTCCTAGAAACAGAAGCTGGCTCTTCTGCAATGGTAACAAGGGCTCGTAACTGCCACGTCTATCTCTCCAGTCCTCGAACAAAATTTTAAATGTCTTTTTTTTTCTTTTGAGACAGGGTCTCACACTATATCTCAGGTTGGCCTAAACACTTGAAGGAATCTTCTTGCCCTTGCCTCAGACTTCCAAGTGTTAGGAGTAGAGGTGTTAGCCACTACTTGCAGAGGTGTTAGCCACTACTTTTGCCTCTATTTCTATCATACTGCTCAACAATTGTTCACATTTTAGAAAATAATCCCTGTGATTCCAATACTTTAAAGTCAATTCTAGAAATTATAAATTTTGCTAATACATTTTCATTGGTATCTATGTGATACTTTGCCTCTTAAATTTATGTTGAGTGTTTCTATGTCCTAACAGGCCTCCTGCTGCTACCAGGCTGGCAGAGTTAGCATGACATCAGGCTTCAGAAGAAGAGACTGTCCGCAGGCATGAACGATCTGGTCCATGAGGCCCCACTGCACACAGGGTAGAATCAGCCACTCACCAGTGCTAGTGGAAAGAACGTTCTTCCACAAATCTTGCAGGGCAACAATTCTCCAACTTGGACTACACTTCCATTTTCTAAAACATAGAAGATTCCAATTAGAAATGTTCACATGTTTTCTCTTAGGTGTCATAAGTGAGTTAAGCGCTCTTATTTAAGTTTCATTTTAAAATGAGCAAAATTATCAGTTAAAATGGCCTAAGGCTTAAGAGTTGTCAGTGGCCTGAAAGACAATCGTACACACACAAAATGGTGATAATCCAAGGAAAACCAAATTGACATAGTTGGAAATCTACAGTTCTCTTTTAATTACTTACGTCAATTGTAAGTACTAGAATTCAGAATTGGCTCTATGTTGGTAATGCTCTAAGGCATGGGAACTACCTCTGATGAGTAGCTAATCATAAGAGCTTATCTGGGAGTCTAGAATCAAAAGAATCTTATTTCATTTATCAAGATAATATAAAATAACACACCCAAAGTTAAGACTATCTAGTTATATATACTGTATGTTGTGTACCCTATAAATTACTCAGTTTTATATATACATGTAATACTTACATGTACTCACTGGGTACAATTAAATAAATAAAAGCTAGCTGTAATTTGTATACTATTAAAAGCAGAGCAAGAGATTTTATTGCTGAAATGATCCAAAAGAAAAATAAACCTATGTTCTTTGGGATACTGTACAACTGACTTATTTAAACACTTTATTTTTCTACCTAACTAATCTATTAAACTGAAACTTACTTTCATACCTGGGTTTTTGTAAAAGTGAATGGGAACCTGTAAATTGACTACGTATCTTATGTTGAAATTTCACTGTCAAAGTTCTTTATTTATATAAAGAGAAACTAGGAAAAAAAATGTTTTCTGCTCAAAAGTAACAAACTCCAAAAAAAAAAAAAAAACCCACAGATTTTGACTTCATAAAATATGCCCTTTAGCCATTAGGTGAGGCCACAGAAAAGCACTATAGTGATCAGAATGGCCAAGCAAGCAGGTATTCTGAGCCTCACAGTCACAGAAGAATGTTTGTTCTCAGTCCTCCTCGTATCCCACTGACCTATTTCACTGGTGAATGGTAGCTGTTTGCAACTCAGATGGAGGTGAGATGTCTGTGTAATAGCAGTTAAGCTTTATGTTAGAAAAGCAAGCCTGATGATTTCCTAACACTGGCATTAAAAGGTTACTTAAGAGGAACCTCACTGTTTTGGACTATGAGGGCTGAAGTGGTTTCCATAAGAAACCTCTTAGGCTCATTAATATAACAGTGTTCTTAATGAGTCAAAGTAACTAGACATGCTTAATAATCTATTACCCTTCCTGAGTTTTCATATATTTTCTTGATCTAAAAGTTCAATATTATAAATTAAAACACACACAGTTCACTTGGTTAAAAGTTATTTCTTTAGTTATCTACTCTGTTACAAAGGAAAACTTCATGACAATTAATTCCTGAGGCTGTAGGTATGGTTTAATAGTATGTGCTTACTTATACCTAAAACCACATGTTTAATCCCCGTACCCCACCCCCAAATACCACCCCTTTCTTAAGCATTCAGGAAAAATGAATTCAATCACTGATATGATTTGAGTGAACACTTGAGCACCTACTAGTTACCAGGCATATACTGGAGCAAAGGGTTGAACAACACAAACATTACTCTCTAAAGCCAACACAATCCACGTATTTACTTATCTATTCAACTCAGCAGGAATGAAATCACCTCTCATGTTTTAGGTAAAAATTTTAAAACTTAATAGCTGCTACAGCTTTACCATATGATAAAATATAATTATTGGAATTAATCCTTACAAGCCATCAAATATCTTCAAAATGTCTTGAAAGGGGAAAAAAACAGAGTCACTAGAATAAACATAACATGTATGTCTACAGCAGCAGTAATCTCAGGCTATGTAGGATCCATTCCTACAATCGTGGCACTCTAGAGCTGACATGTGAGGATCAGGATGTTAGAGCCAGTGTGGGCTCCTTAGCAAGACCCTGTTTTAAGGATGCAGTAGAGAGACAGTGTCTTAATTTTCTATTGCTGTATATATACCACGGCCAAGGTGATTTACTGGGGGCTTATCATTTCGATGGGTGAGAGCATGACTATCCTGGCAGGGAGCAGACAAGTAAGCAGGGCAGGCTTGGGCAGCAGCAAAGGGGGCAGGGTGGCAGAGACAGAGACAAAGAGTGAGCAAGCTAGTTAAGGATGGTGAATCACACGGGCCTTTGAAACCTCAAAGCCACCCCCAGTGACACATCTTCCAATAACCCACACATGATTTCAAAACAGTTCCACCAACTAGAGACCAAGTATTCAAACATGTGAGCCATAGAGGCCAGTCTCAGGCAAACCACCAAATTCCATTCTCTGGCCTCTACAGGCTTATAGCCATATCAAAATGCATTTAGTCCAACTTCAAAAATCCCCAGTCCTTCAATCTCAACAAAGGTCAAAAGTCCAGAGTCTCTTCTAATACTTAAGATAATCTCAATATTAACTCCTGTAAAATCAAAAGCAAACTACTTACTTCTCCTTGACTTTGCACTAGCTGTCCTTTGCTGCATACATTTTCTTTTCTACAAGTGGGAACCTAGCAGTGGTGCATTCTTGCCCTGGGGCACTACTTTCTTCATTCCATTTCCCGTCAGGCCTCTCTCTATCTCTTTCAGCACAAACCTTGGTTCCAGGATCGAATGCCCTGGAGCTTTCCTCCTCAGCTTGTAGACTCTGTACTTCTCTTTTGCCTCAGTTACTTTTTCATTGTATATCTGCAAAAGTGTAATTACTACTAACCAAGTGACAGAGTCAGTATTAGGCTGTCTTGGACTCTCCTCTATGAAGGAATTAGTCTAAGAGTCTTCAGTTTAGACTCAGGCAGATTCTTAGGACAAAGAGAAAAAGCAGTCACGTTCTTTGCCAAAATATCCTAAGAATGTACTCTATCTCCACTGCTAATATTGTTCCTCTGAAACATCTTGAGCCCTGCCATAGGCCACATTGCTCCCAGCTCTGTCTTCAAAGCTCCTATGAGGACAGCCCATAAGACTCCACTTTCAGCATTCCATCACTTTCCTCATCCAAAGTCCCAAAGTCTTCCACATTCCTCCAAACAACAACATAGTCAGGCCCGTCACAGAAATAGCTCACTTTCTGATACCACCTTCTGTCTTTCTTTTCTATTGCTGTTAAGACATTATAATTGTAGCACCTTATAGAAGAGTTTATTAGGGGCTTACAGTTTCAGAGGGCTAGTCTGTGACAATTATGGCAAAGAGTATGGCAGCAGGCAGGCATGGCACTGGAGTAGTAGTTGCTAGCTCACATCCTGAGGCAGTGAGTGCAAGGCAGGAAGAGCTTCAACTGGGTATGACATAGGCTTTAAAACCTCAAAGCCTGCTCAGTGACATATCTCCTCCAGTAAGAAAGTCACACTTTCTAATTCTTCTCAAGAAGTTCCACCAACTAGGGACCAATTATTAACACATATAAGCATATGGGGACCATTCTCATTTTTAAAAAGTCTTTCAAAATGAGGAAAACCTAAATTTCTACTTTCCTTTTGATTTACCAATGTGTGCATGTTCATTGATATCAAAACCTAATAAAAAATTACACAAAGTTGTCATGATAAATAAATTGGGTCTCAAGAACCAGAAGCTATATTTTGTTCTATGCAATTATTTAAAAGATATGACAGCAATAGTAGTATAATGTAGTGTAAAAGTAACTGGAGTCTGTCATATATTATCTAACTTTAAATTGTATCTCTACCACTGGGAACTAAGTTCCTGAGCAAGGAATTTAATCTCTCTGGTATAAAATAAGGATGTTAGATTACATGAAGCCCTCAGTTCTTTTGTATCTACAACATACCAAAATTTAACAAAACATCACAAATAAGTTAGTAGGAAATATAAATGGATAACAAAACACTTCTCTTGTATTTTGCAAATTCCTCAGATGTAAGAATTAATAAGCCAATGTATAAGGAAAAAAAAAAAACCACTCCAGGAAGTATGTGCGATGCTGATGAAATCAGCTCCAGAATAGACAGTGGACTGAGAATGTAAAGGTAGCTATATCAAAGAAAATGTGCTTTCTCTTTGTTACAGGTTCTTACCAATTGAACTAAAAATAAATATGAAGCTGACCACATGGATAAGTTCAGCTTAGCACCTGTCATATATGGATAATATGCATTAAATTTACCTAAAATTTGATGAAGATGTTAAATCATAGAATTATTTACCTTACATAAAGAAGTATTCATACTTTCTGAGTTATGAAAACCCTGCTAAGCTCTCCCATATGACAAAATCTGGCAAATCTTAAAGCACACAAAAACACATAATTCACAGAGGTGAAAACTGTAGCAGAGACTAAGCACTGCTGGGGAAAAGGCACTCAGACTGGGGGAACCAAGTCAATAAAGGGTTTTTTTGTGCTACAGGAGCCCTGCGTGGGTGGACAATGACACTCCCAGAAGACATGGGGTATTAAGTGAAAATCTCAGTACCACATGCAGGATATTCCTAATTAGTTACTGGTCATAGACACCAACAGACCCCCCAAACCAACAAAGCTACTGCCATTGCTCTTGGCTACCTACCATTATTAGATGGTCTAGATCCTACTACTGAAGACACAATACATTGATTGCAGACTGAGAAAACAAGCTGGAACTGACCTGAAATCATCTTCCCTGGTGGCTAGCTTTCAATAATGCCAAAAGGTGTTGTGGGAGTATCTTCATTTGAGTTTTGTTGCTGTGAAGAAACTCCATGACAATAGAAACTCAAATCAAGGAAAATATTTTAATTGGAGCTAGCATACAGGTTCAGGGGTTTAGTCTATTGTCATCATGGTAGCAAGCATAGCAGCACACAGGAAGACATGGAGCTGCAGAAGGAGCCAAGAGTTCTTCATCTGGATCAGCAGGCAGCAGGAAGACAGAGTGACAGCAGGCTTGGCTTGAGCCTCTGAAAGCTCAAAGCCTACCCTCAGTAACACACTTCCTCAACAAGGCCACAGCTATTCCAACAGGACACTCCTAATAGTGCTGTTCACTGTGAACCTATGGGAGCCGTTTTCATTCAAACCAACATGGGAGGACACTGGAGACAACAATACATACATAGTCTTACCTAGTGCTGGACTCAGATGTTACAATACCAACTTGCCTGCAACAATGGCATGAAGAATACAAGGAAACTAAGTTTTTTTTTTTGATTGGATTTGAGGCCTGCTCCACAGGATGGGATTCATGACTGGTACTGTAAATCTGGTTCAAGGTCCCTAGCTCAAGTGGTCACTAGCTTTAGAAGGATCCTCTTACTAAACAGACATTTTTAGACATGTTTAGATTAAATATATTGTCAATCAGTGCTCTCAATATTTATGTTTATACCCATAGATCAGTGCTGCCTTCAGCTTTGCCTAGAGACATTTCTTCGGAATTGGACAGCGGTTAATGTGAAGACCCATAATTGGTCAAGTGGTAAGAAGAGGTGATTGCTGAGTGCTTAGCCAAGAGAAGGGTGCTCAAGGACCAGAACAACTGAAAGATGGGAAGGACAGCCAGGATATGCCTTCCACTGGACATGAGGTGGGCACTGAACTTACAACACTATATGCGTAAGTCTGAGCATGGTCTGAGTGGGTTATTAAATAATAAGGCAAAAAAACAGGGGAATATGCTGTAAAATGTCTCTGGTGAGTCGGTAGGAGGAGTTGGTGGTGGATATGAGCATGATACATTTGAAGATACATATATAAAACTGCCTATGTATAAAAAATATTTTATTTAAAAATATTTTTAGCATTCTAAAACTCAAAAAACCCAATAGTTTCCTTATGAAACTCTAGTATAGATTTGATTCTATCAAGTTATTATATTTACTAGCTTCAAAAACTTATATAAAGCTTATATATGAAATTATACTTTTATATAATACTAGTAGTATACAGTATTGGAGATATGAAAGAATATACTATTTTCTAAAATGGTTATAATACCCTAATGTATACAATTAATAGGAGAAAATATTTTCCAAAGATATTGTAGAAAACAGAAACAATTCTGGCATCCAGTATAGTTATGTCAGTTTGCTCATGGACAGTCTTATAAATTATTAAGAACCACAGCTCTTCTGAATCCAACTTTTAATACACAATAGAACTCCTAAATTTGTTATACCATTTTCTTTCCAAGATCCTATATAGGCAGATCTGCTTTCAGACCTATAATCTCCAAAATGTCTTAAAATTTCCCTTTCAAGTCATTTTAAACTTCTACAAATAATAATACCATATTCTATATATAATCTTCACCATCCACACCACTTTAGTTATCTGACTTTGGATTAACAAATGTGATTTAAAAGATTACAATTTTCATAAAATATTCAAGCCCTACCTCTAGATTTCTAGCTCTCAGTCAATATCTTAGCTTTGTGTGGGAAGCCGCCCATCATTAAAATGGCGCTGATGAGCGAAACAGC
>JADRCC010575842.1:13204-29450 GCA_019843855.1 Hylomyscus alleni
ATGTCTTAAAATTTCCCTTTCAAGTCATTTTAAACTTCTACAAATAATAATACCATATTCTATATATAATCTTCACCATCCACACCACTTTAGTTATCTGACTTTGGATTAACAAATGTGATTTAAAAGATTACAATTTTCGTAAAATATTCAAGCCCTACCTCTAGATTTCTAGCTCTCAGTCAATATCTTAGCTTAGAGTAACTGATTTCTTTTCTAAACATAGTTGTCCCCTCTCACCTAGGGTTTCATTTACTGTAATTTCACCTCGTCCACCAAAATACACGAAATTAACATTAACATTGACTTGCTCTCTCAAGGCCACATTTCCATAGCTAATGTCAGCGTATGATTATTCAATGTGCTGTCAATCTAACATGCCAAATATAAAAGCTAATTGTTTCATTCGTAAGTGCACACAGGGAAGCCACAGCCCACACCGCAGGCATCCTGAGGAGCTGAAAAGGGATGAGCTCCAGACACAGGTGCAGCTGCACACTCCTCATTCCTAGGTGGGTCCCACCTACTGGGGGCCGCTCAGGCACCTACCGCTTCCCCTTTCACCAGTCATTCTCCACTTCCCTGTTACACAGGCAAATGTTTATGAAATATTCTACTTAACAAAGCTAAATGATCTTTCTCAATTAAAAAAAGAGATGAAAATGATGGTATTTTCCTAAACTTATATCATCAGGAATCCTTTTTACAACCAACAAATACTTAAGACCAATGTTCCAAGTAGTATATTTTCAAACACTGACACTTGTGTGCTAAGTCCCTCCCTCTCAGTCCCTATCCCTACAATATTCCAAGCACACTTTCTAAGCCTATCTTCTATATTGAAGTAGGGCCCTTACTTGATTCAACAAATATTAATTGGTTTTCTGGCATTAGCTAAAACTGTTCTGACATCTGAATTAAAAGTAATAAAATAAAATAAAATAAAATAAAAGGTCTCGATCTTAGAGAAACTCTATTCATCAAATATTAGGGGGAAAAGTTACATAAAAACAAATATTTAAAATGTTAAGTGAATAACATCATGAAATAAAAAAAAGGAATAAGGAGAAAGAACAAAACTAGCCCAGGCTGTCTTTGGGAAGGGGACAGGATCTGGAGAGCTATGACAGCAAAGACTAAGTGATGGGAAGTAGCTACTCACCATCAGTCTCCTAATGTCACATTTACATGTCTCTTTGCAACCTACTGACTAGGCTTTTCCATAGCACCAGGGACTGTTTATGAATCTCTGATCTTTAACCTTCTTGCTCTTACTGCTTCTCTATTTCTTCCCAATCCTGAATTTGCCAGGTTTTGTCACGTAGGCAGGATCTGACAGGTTAGTACTAGCTTTCCTACCCACACCCAGGAAGGACAGTGAACTTCTCCCTCACTTGTTTACAGGTCAATTCCTTCCCCACATTCTTGTCTTGTCTTTTCTTTCCTTGTTTCCTTGGACAATTTTTAAAACTTCCTTAAGATTCCACCCACCCATTTTTCCCATCCCACATAACCCTGGAATATTTAGTTTTATAAATAGTTTTTCTCAGTTAACAACGATTTACCTAGACCATGGTTCCCACTTGCTAGTGATAATCACTAAGATCTGCAATAATTTCCAAGTAACATCAGGTTTGTTTATTTTAAATCTGATACTCCCACGTGCTGCATAAGTACATTTCTAAAGCCAGAGTCATTAAATCAGGATCTTTACTCTCTTGCACCAAGCACTCCTATCTCATTTTTCAAACTTTATTCTTTTTTTACTTCCACTTATATTTGCCATAATATCAATCTTCATCATATATATATGCATTTGAAGTCTCTCCCTTTTTTCCAGTTTATCTTGGGCATAGTTATTTGGGCCTCTTTACTGGTAGGCCAGTAAAGATGGGACTATATTTTAGCTCTAATAGAATACTTTTGAGCATCTAACATACCTCCTTATGAACTTGACATTTAGGTAATGTTTTCTTTTGTGTGTATGTTTAATACTTAATATAGTTACCTGGTTTAACTTTTAATAATTTTGCTTTTTATAGCTGAGATTCTGATTTGAATAATACACTCAAACTGTGGATTAAAAAGAGATGACCAACTGGTTAAGAGTATTTGCTGCTCTTGCAAAGAACCCAGGGTTTTGGTCCCAATATCCACATGGGAGCTCACAACTGTCAGTAACTGAAGTTCCAGGGAATCTCACCTGTCCTTGTAACCTCTGTCAGCACCAAGCATGTACATGGTGCACAACCATACAAGTAAAAGAAGTATTCATAGATAACAGATTTTATATATATATATATGTGTGTGTGTGTGTATGTGCGTGTATATACATATATATACATATACACATGTATATATATATATGTATACATATACATATGTGTGTGTATATATACACACACACACACACACACACACACACACACACACGCGCACGCGCGCACACACACACACACACATATATATCCATATCCCCAAATCATAGAGAGGAAAAAAAAAAGCAACAAGAAGAAAAACCAAGTGTTTAGATAAAAGCTTCTTTAAACCCTGGCCATTAAAATACCTGAATTCCTACTCAGCACCAATTAACAACCACAAGAAGAAAGAAATGAGTGCTGCTAACTGAGATGAACAGTGTTTCAGTAAGCTGGTATACATTTATGCTAAGTTCAAACAAAACAGAAGCAGTAACAAAGTAGGATGGCAGACTTCCACTAGATCTGTGCTACAATAAAGGGGAATGAGACTAGTCAAGTTCCAGAGGCAATCCTAAGATAATCAATTAAGCAGAGCAGATGAGGAATGGCCTGCCATAATTGTTAGAACTATACCTTAGGGTTTCAGGAAAGCAATGGCAATATCTTACCTAAGGATAAAAGCTTAGTTTTTAATCACCTCAGTCTTACAGATGATAAAACTTGTAAGATACTCAAACTTCCCAATTCTATAACTACCACTGTGCTCCTTAGATAAGTCTAGAGTATAGCTTTCACATGAAAAGAGATTAAAGCCTTTTCCCTAATTACTCAAGCCACGCAAAAAGTTCTATTAATTGTACGAAATTATAAGAAATCTTAACATTTGATTTCAAAATACAGTGTACAATTTAACAGTTCACAGTGTGACAATTCCAGACATAAAATTCCCAGACTATCAGTAACATAAAGAGTATTATGCAAGTAACTAAAATTTCCTTTTAAAGGGTAAGAATAGGCAACCAGTAACTACTTTTAACTAGAAATGTAAGTCAGACATCAAAGATTATTTTTGCTCAGTGACAAAGATAAAATAAACAAACTTGAAGATTTTATACTCCATGCTGTCCTATAACTTCCAATATAGAGAAAAACTATCAAATATAACTTCTTCCTTATTAAGTGAAAGCCTGGGTAAGAAATGAACATATGATATCCTTAAGACTCCAAGTTCTGAACTCTGAAAAATGTGATGTTATAGGAACTCACTTTTTGAAAGGATGATGGGAGTGGAGTGGGACTGAAGACAATACAAAAACAAAACAAAGCACTGTTTTTCCACTCAACAGAACACTCCAAGCGTTAACTATGTTGAATCACTTAAAGTTGCCAATATTCACCTGTTCTGCCAGACAGGAACAATGATTTTCTTCTATTTCAACCTAATTCATTATAATTACTGAACGCATGAAACATTGCATGCATCTTAGTTTGTTCAGGAAAAAAAAATAGAAAAATCAAAGAGTTTAAGGCCAGTACTGTTTAACATAAACCAGGCTCATGAATCATGCTCATCTCATGCTACATCAGGATCCTTATGTTCTGCACTCGCACGCGCACGTGTACACACACACACACACACACACACACACACACACACAGAGTGTAGATTATACTCGTTTTCAATTACATCTCCTAAATTTCTGATTTAGACAACAAGAGCTTTGACATTATTTTTATTCTTTGCATGCATAGATAAATAAGTGAAACACTGGATGAATATTTCTTTCACTGTAAGTGTTGATCAGTAAAAATCTTGGAAGTATTCTTAAACACTCTTCATGCAGTATGATAGTACTGTAAAATCTTCATACCTATGTTTCAACCCTATTCGCTATACAGTCTCTACACACGTTTTAAATCATTAAAATGAGTTGCCTGGAGGGGTATCCAAAAAAAAGGAGATTTTTTGAAAGGAAGGTATGCTGTCATTACAATCTCTCATTTCATGGTAATCTAAAGGTACACTAAACAAGACCTTCAAAGGTAATCTACAGCATAAATGATCTATTAGAATTCATTATCACCTGCAAGATATTTGGAGAAAGCTTGACTGGAAAATAAAATTATGAAATAAAATTCATAATCATATTATTGTATTTTCTTTCTGGTACCCTTAAATCACTGGGAAAAAAAAAGTTATTAATTACCATTGTTCACTTCGTAACACATCCTAAAATACTTGACTATCTATAATACAAGAAAATGAAGGGATCAGTTCCCCTGTTGGTGAAACAATTTTTAAAAGGAAAAAAAAAAAACTGTTTTAAGACAACAGGATCCAAAAATTCTGAAAGCTTGTGCATCAGAAAGATTCGCAATCTTTTTTTAAATCCTGAAACTGTTCTCACCACTGCTAGGATTTTTTTTTCTTCCTTCCTTTGTTTTTTAAGCGAATGTTGTCCTTGCACGGGATTAAAATGGATGAAGAAAGAGGAAAAAGTGAAAGAATTGGTTGGGAACAAAACAAAATGTGAAGCCATGGCTAAGGCACCAGGATAAAGTGAAGATAAGGAAGCAAAGCTGGCTCTTCCCTAGACAATCCTAGTGAATAAACCATTAAGGTTGGAGCTATTGTCCCCGCTGTAGAGCTCGCCAGGGACACTTCCTTGGGAGATGCTGTGGCATCTCTCCAAGCAAGGTGCGGATGGAAATGGAAGGAAAGGCTACCTGCAACTGTCTAAGGTGTGTGTTCTGAGCTCGCCGGAGGCGGGGCCAGGTCCTGAAGGGGGTCAGCAAGAGCTGGCGACCCGGACGTCGCGAAGCTTAACCAAAAAATACACTTTGCAAAGATAATAAGACCTGACCAGAGACACCGAGTGCCCACAGGAAACTCGGGGGTTCCGCGAAGGACCCGAGATGCTAGTTAGGCCTTGCAGGCGTTGAGGACGCGGGGGAGGGCTCCAACCCCGCGGGGAAGCCGAGCACCGTGCCCGGCGGGCAGCCGGGGGGTCACCGCTCCCTCCGCCCCGGGTGTCGGCGAGCGCGGGGACCTCGCTGCAGAGTCGGCTGGCCGCACTTGCCCCCGGAGTCCAGGCCTGGACGTTCGGGCCAGCTCGAGTCCCGCGGCCGCGTCCCCTCGAGTCTCACCTTCCAGCCCGTCCATGGCGCGCCGCCTCAGGGACCGCAGGCAGCACCCGCCGCCGCCGCCGCCGCCCAGCTCCAGCTGTAGCAACCCGGCCGCGCCTCCCACCCTCTAACATCCCGGCCTCCCATTGGTCCGCGCGGGCGGGGGCGTGGCCACTGGGGCAAGGCTTCTAAGGGCGGGGCCTCGCCTCCTGCCTTCTCCCCAGGGACGCTGCTTGCACCAGGGTTTTTCCAACCACCCTCCAAGGGAAACCGCAGCTACTTTGGTTGTTTGGTTGGCAATCTTAAGAGTCTTACACGCTTTTGTTCCACTCCAGCCGCTCCCAGTTAGGCTCCCACCTTGTTTTCCTGCTTAGAATGCCTCTGCATCTCGGAGCTCCTCACCTCCAGTAAGTTAAGAGGATGTCTTTTTCTGCAGATCCCTCTGAGCTCTAGTAATAAGATAAAGGGAGCCTTAATCCCCCATCATCTAGGGTTCGCTGCCCTTTTAAATCAAGCAACGTCCTCTAGACTTGTTCTTCAAACACAGCTTTCTGGGCTAAGGCATTGTTTCCTAGAGAGGTCCTATTTTCTGTATGGGATTGTGGAACTGAGATTGCGCCAAACTTTTGAAAAACAGTTTTCTCACTATAAAAAGCTAGGCCCAAAATTAGAAGTGAAACTTCCCCCATTGCACAGTCTTTCCCTGGCCAGCACTGTACTTGCACTCCGCCTGATCTCCTTACAATTAATGCAGTTCTACATCTCATCAAAGCTGCGTTGTACTGAGCACTTTAAACTGGGAAGCTAACCCATTAATGGCACAAAGGTGTCTTTCTGTCAGGATCAAAATAAAGTCCAACCATTCAAATGGTTTTGTTTCACAGTCTAACACATTTTACCCTTACTAAAACTCTTTGAAAATTTTACTTAGCAAGAATAAACCACCCATATTGTTTGCTGATTTTGCGGTATCCATTACTAAGTTATCAGTATATTTTGTCCGCAACAAGTCTTACACTATTTTCCTAGTGAGCTGTTAAATTCAAAAGTTCTCTTAATTCTGAATACACTTAACAAACCAGTAACTCTCTGGTTTTGTTTAAACAAGTAAACCCCAAGAGGTCTTATCTATGAGAAGATGCTCAAAGTGCCTGTGAATATGAAGAGTCCATCTCTTTTAGAGAATCATATAAGAAACGACCCATTCTGGAATTATCTCATGAGTCCTTTCCTTGTTGTGCTCTGGCTTTCCCTGACTTCTGACATCCCCTGGGGCCTCCAAACAGGTGATACCAATATAGTTACCCTATATTGGTGTAGAGTCCCTGCCCACTCCCACCATGCTTCTAAAATAAAAATCAAACGAGGTTGAGGATAGCTTTTATAAAAATGCCAAAGAGGAAAAATAAAAAGTACTCAAAAAAAGAATTATCAAAATAAAGAAGGCATTTATACTTTGCATATTGCAAGTTTAGACAAATATTAGGATGATAGACACAAGCCTTATTAGCCATAAAAATCTACAGTAACACCAATAACAATAATAAAAGTAGCAACAACAACAGCAGCAACAAAAGTACATTAAGACGCCCTGCTTTCTAGAAGAAGCATTACCGGTATGCCTGCTATGTCACATGTCTGTTAGTCAGTAGATGGCAGAGAGGAGAGGAGCTATGTCTAGCTCAGTGTTCTGACCCATGAATAATTAGCTCAGCATTCCCAGAGGGGAAAAAGCCTGCCAGGGAAGCTACCAGTCTGGCACTGGGGGGCAGGGAGAGCATATAGTTTCCAGGACTGAGGTGACCACTGGAATGATACCATGGGATCCGGGCAGAGAGGTATCCTGAGATGACCACCAGTGGAGGGCTCTGCAGGCCTAAGGGGACAGACCATGCCTGATAGGACCCTTGACCAGCACCAGAGTGCATGAACAGGGCATTGCACTCCCGAGACAACCCCAGACACACAGAGACCCCAGGTGCTAGTAAGAGGAGGACGTAAGTGGTGGAAGAAAAGGAAGAGAAAGTGTAACAGAAGGATGTGAGCACAAGGAGGAGAAGCAGAACTGGAGTCTTGAGGGTAATGAGGAACATCCCGATGTGAGTAGCCTGTGATGCCGTCTGGGTCCATGGTGATGCAGTCCTGTGTTGTTACAGAAGGCCATGTCTAGGTCCATAGCCCTACAGAAAGAGAACTCTGTTACCTCCAAAGGCAAGTTGGATGCCTCTGTTCTGGGCTGCCACTGCCCAGGGACATGTTGATGTCTGAAGGCTGTACAGAACTGGCCCAATCCTTCACTAAGTGTCCTGTGGATCATGATAGCAGTAAAACTGGCCTTGCCCCTTATTGGCTGCAGCACTCAGGAGAGCAGAACCCTACATCTCACCTGGACAGCGCAGTACAGCTGGGAGGTGTGGGGGTTGTGAGTGAACCAGCCCTAAGGGCACAAGTGTAGGAGAGCTGGCATTGCCTCTTGTCTGCTAGGTGTTGTGCAGAAGAAGCAGAGGCATCCCCCTCCGCTCCCTCATCCCTTTCCATCTATGACAGGTAGGAGATCTGGCCCCCTGGGTAATGAGAGTGGTAGAACTGACCATGTCCCTCACAGGCTGCAACACTCAGGAGAGTTCGCCTTATAGCTCATCTGGGCAGCAGGATAGAGCTGGTCCTGGTAACAGAGGGATGTGGTTAGCTGACCCAATGGTCAAGAGGAGAGCTAGAGGGCTGACCAACTCAGATACCTCTCATGCCCAGATCCAGGCCCATATGTTGACCCACCCCAACATCTACCCCAGTGATAAACCGCTGGAGTGCTTGGAAGTACCAGTCCTACAGATGCAAAACTAAAGGACCACTCTGACTCAGAGCAACAACAGGATATCCTAGAGGACCCTGAATGAGGATCCAGTATTGATAGTGTAGCAGAAGCCAGAGACCAAAAAAAAAGTCACTGCAATAATATAACAGAATGTAACACCCTTTCATGTTAAAACTCTTGGGAGAGATCAGTAGTTCATGGCACATATCTAAACATAGTAAAAGCAATATGTAGCAAACCAACAGCCCACATCAAACTAAGTGGAGAGAAAGTAGAAGCAATCTCACTAAAATCAGGGGCAAGACAAGGTTGCCTGCTCTTTTGTATATCGAACCATCCCTGCGTTCCTGGGATCAAGCCTACTTGATCATGCTGAGTGATGCTTTTGTTAAGTTCTTGGGTTTGATTTTTTGAAAATTTTATTGAGGATGTTTGCATCAGTGTTCTGTTTCAATGACCCGCCTGTTTGATGAGAGTCTGGTATTGAAGTCCCGCACTATTAATGTGTGAGGTTGAATGTGTGTTTGAGCTTTAGTAAAATTTTTATACCAATGTGGGTACCCTTGCACTTGCACTTGCGACATAGATGTTCAAAATTGAGAATTCCTCTTGGTGGATTTTTCCTTTGATGAATATGAAGTGTACTTCCCCATCTCATTTGATAACTTTTGGTTGAAAGTCTATTATATCAGACACTAGAATGGCTACTCCAGCTTCTCTCTTGGGACCATTGGCTTGGAAAGCCTTTTCCCAGCCTTTTACTCTGAGGTAGTGTCGGTCTTCATCACTGAGGTGTGTTTTTTTTACAGCAGAATGATGAATCCTGCTTCTGTATCCCATTTCTTACTCTGGGTCTTTTCATTGGGGAATTGGGTCCATTGATGTTGAAAGATATTAAAGGCTTGATAGTTAGTTCCTGTTATTTCTGTTGGTGGTGGTGTGTGGTTCTCTTCTTTTGGGTTTATGGTGAAATATTTAATTTCTTGTGTTCTCTTGAATGTAGTTACCCTCCTAGTGTTGTAAATTTCCTTCCAGTATTCTCTATACAGCTGGATTAGTGGAAGATATTTCTTAAATTTGGTTTTGTCATGGAATACTTTGGTTTCTCCATCTATGGTGATTAAGAGTTTTGCTGAGTATAGTAGCCTGGGCTGGCATTTTTGTTCTCTTAGGATCTATGTGACATCTGCCCAGGATCTTCTGGCTTTTAGAGTCTCTATTGAGAAGTCTGGTATAATTCTGATAGGTTTGTATTTATATGTTGCTTGACCTTTTTTTCCCTAAAGCTTTTAATATTTTCTTTGTTCTGTGCATTTAGTGTTTGGATTATTATGTAATGAGAGGGTTTTTTTTTACACTGTACTTTTTAAATTAGATTTTCTTTATTTACATGTCATATAATATCTCCTTTCCCAAAAAAATAAAAATAAAATAAAATAAAATAAAACCCTGTTCCCTCCCCCCTCCCCCTGCTCACCAACCCACCCTCTCTTGATTCCTGGCCCTGGCATTCCCCTACACTGGGGCATAGAAACTTCAAGGACCAAGGACCTCTTGAGAGGATTTTCTTTTTTGGTCCAATATATTAGATGTGGTGTAAGCTTTTTGTACATTTATGGCAACCTCTTTCTTTAGGTTAGGGAAGTTTTCCTTCTATGATTTTGTTGAAGATGGTTTCTGACCCATTGAGATGGGATTCTTCACTATCTTCTATTCCTATTATTCTTAGGTTTGATCTTTTCATTGTGTCCTGAATTTCCTGGATATTTTAGGTTAGGAGCTTTTTAAACTTTATATTTTCTTTGACCAACGTGTCAATATTTTCTATGGTACCTTCTCTACCTGAGATTCTCTCTTTTATCTCTTGTATTGTATAGTTGAAGCTTGTAGCTTCTGACCTCTTTCCTAAGTTGTCTATCTCCAGAGATGTCTCCATTTGTATTTTCTTTATTGTTTATATTTACAATTTTTGATCTTGGACTGTTTTGTTCAATTCTTTCACCTGCTTGATTGTATTTTCCTGTATTTCTTTGTTTCCTCTTTAAGGGATTCTACCTGTTTGCCTGCCTTTTCCTATAATTTTTTTGAGGGACTTATTTATATTCTACTTAAAGGCCTTTATCACCTTCATGAGATGGGATTTTAGGTCATTATCTTGCTTTTCAGACATGTTAGGGTATCCAGGAATGCTCTGGTAGGAGCACTGGGTAGTGGTGGTGCTAAATTGCATTGGGTTCTCCAGCTTATGATCTTATGCTTGCCTCTCACTATCTGGTTATCTCTGATGTCAACTTGATTGGATGTTTCTGACAGGAGCTGGTCTCCTTGGAGGCAAGAAGAGCTCTGTGATGGGTTAGAGCCTGTCTTCTGGGAGGCAGGCAGTACTGTCTCTGGTTAGGGTGAACCTACTATGACTCTGGGTAGAAAAGGCTCCCTGGCTACTTCAAACTTCCTGGGAGGCAAACAGCCTGGGTCCCTGGTTACTGTGGACCTCCTGGGAGGCATGCAGACTGTAGGGTGTGGGAAGGCATTGGGCTTGCTGATCTATCCCAGGTAGGGAAGCAGACCAGAAGGTGACGTGGCATTTCTTAATATAGTGACATTCTTCTTTTTCCCCACCTTTATCTCTCCTGGTCCCCACTAGATAGAAGAAGAAAAAGGAAGAAAAAAAGATTCCTGAATCAAATTTCTTTCTGTTTCTTCTTTGAGCTAGAGTACTAACAAACTATAACCAACATCCCCTGAACTGACAACAACCGCTGATCCTGCCTTTTGAAGGCCTTAGCATTTATGTACCTCCTGAAAAGTTTCCAGAATTTCTAACATCACACAATCACAGGAAGTATTTGCAGTTTGCAAAATCATGCCTCTGCTGGAGCAGGAGTCTAATCAGAGTCAGCTGTAGTGGACAATCTGAAGCAGTTTTACTACATCCCCATACCTGGGATTAAAACAAAAATTCTCTCTTATAATAATTTTTCAAGAAAGCAAAATTCCAGAATCATCACTATACTCTAGTATATATTATGAATTAACAACAATTTACAAGAGAAGATGTAACCGTGAAAACAGTGAGTCCTAATATTTCTGAGTATTTTACAAATTGTATTTTACCTCAAATATGATGAACTGCAATAACCCATATACTAATTTTTAGAAAAGTGATTGGTATACAGTTAAATATTATCTGTCCCTTTTGAACTTAGTGAAGAAGAAGGAGGAAGAGGAGGAGAAAGTAGAGGAGGAAGAGGAGGAAGAAGAGGAGGAGGAGGAGGAGAAAGTAGAGGAGGAGAAGGTAGAGAAAAAGGTGGAGGAGGAAAAGGAGGAGGAAAAGGTGGAGAAGGAGGAGGAGGAGGAGGAAGAGGAGGAGAAGGTGGAGGAAGAGGAGGAGGAGGAGGGGGAGGAGGAGAGGGGAGGAGAAGGTGGAGGAGGCGAGGAGAGGGTGGAGGAGTTGGAAGAGGAAGAGAAGGTGGAGGAGAGAAGGAGGAGGAAGAGGAGGAGAGGAGAAGACAAAGAAGATAGTGATAAAGATGATCACACAGGTTGGGAAGAATCATCCTAATGCCTAGATTGTGAAATCCTAATAAAATATATAAATAATCACAAAGTAAAAGTGGCCCAATTTTGTAGCATAATTTTAGGCATATACTCTTAAGGGTCTGAGCTTTATTATGAAATTTTGTAACATACAAATTAACTTAGCAATTAACATTTTCAAAAACAGCAAACAACTATATAAAAAGATATTTTGTTTACAAAACAAAATGAACTATTTATCAAAGACAAGAGAAAGAGTAGTTTAAACAAACAAACAAAAAAAGAAATAAAAAAGAACAAAAGCACTGTACTCCGTCGATTTTCCCGGTCCTTGGCCTCCTCACAGGCTTTTGCATCTAAACAAGCCAATGCTTTACATTTCAGACATAAGGTACTACTTCAAGTCAATATACTGAACTTTGAATGTTTGCTTTATCAAAACATAATTGTTTGACCCAGTGAAAACTTACATACATGAACACAATTATCTCAACGCTCAAAAGGGGAGAATCTCAAAAGAATTTCAATCTCTCAATATAACTTCATAGATGGCTTTGATACTGTGTAATATGTCATGCAACACACCTAGCACAGAGCTCTTATTCAATTAACATCCACTTGTTACTACCAAAATATCACATCATTGTATGTGTGTCTTTGTGTCTCTATGCCAACCATAGGCATACAGGTCTCTATGAGGGCTGGAAGAGGGACAGTGTTTTATTCTGTGGAACTGAATTTAGCACTTGTGAGCTACCAAGTATGGAGGCTGGAAACTAAATTCAGGTCCTTTATAGAAGCACATTGTAAGCAAGAGCTTTTAATCAGTAAGGAATTTCTCCATCTCACAAGGTGACATTTGAGAGAACAAGTTGTAAAGGAAGGAACACCATTACTCAGTTGGAACGTGAAAGTAATTTTGTTATTTCCTCCTGTTGTTTGTAAGGAACCATGAAGTGCTTAGAACAGCTTCACTCTGTATAAAGAAAATACAAAATAGAGCATGTTGCTTTCCAATTCAGCTTTTTTTTATATCTCATGCATGTGATAAATATTCTTTTAATTTGAAAGCAAAATTTAATTCACTATAAATTTCTTGCTATACTAGAAGGATTAAGATATTTTAGGAATAAGAAACAAAGTCCTTGAAGTTCCAAGATACAATCCACAAACCACAAGAAACTCAAGAAGAAGGAAAACCAAAGTGTGGATACTTCATTCCTTCTTAGAAGGGGGAACAAAAGACCCATGGAAAGAGTTGTAGAGACAAAGTATGGAACAGAGACTGAAGGAAGGACAATCCAGAGACTGCTCCACCTGGGAATCCTTCCCATATTCAATCATCAAATCCAGACACTATTGTGTATGTTAGCAAGTGCTGGCTGACAGGAGCCTGATATAGCTGTCTCCTGAGCGGCTCTGCCAGTGCCGGACTAATACAGAAGTAGAGACTCACAGCCATCCATTGGACTGAGCACAGGGTCCCCAAATAAGGAGCTAGAGAAAGGACCCAAGGAGCTGAAGGGGTTTGCGGCCCCATAGGAGGAACAACAATATGAACTAACTAGTACCCTCAGAGCTCCCAGGAACTAAACCACCAACCAAAGAGTACACATGGTGGGTCTCATGGCTCCAGCTGCATATGTAGCAAAGGATGCCTAGTTGGTCCTCAATGGGAGGAGAGGCCCTTGTCTTGTGAAAGCTCTATATGCCCTAATGTAGGGGAATACCAGGGCCAGGAAGCAGGAGAGGATGAGTTGGTGAGCAGGGGGAGGGGAGAGGGAACATGGTTTTTTTGTGAGGAGAAACCAACCGGGAAAGTGGATATCATTTGAAATGTAAATAAAGAAAATATCTAATAAAAACAAAAAGCAAAAAAAAACCTCCTGATAAGCATTCTCTAAACCCAAGCTTAAATTCAAGCATGATGACTCTTTTGCAATCTGAAAACAGAAAATGTTAATGTTATACTATTTGAACTCTACTTAAAAATACTTTTGCAGCCAGAATCAATAAGCCTCCCCTAGGAATGTAATGACCAACCCGGAAAGAATGATAGACTATTTCAATAGATGTTTCAGGAACAGAGGTTGCAGGGAGGGAAAGAGCCTTGAACGAAAACATCTTGCCAAATTGAGAGGAAAAGTTTATAGAATAAATACTCAAACAAAATAGTTAGATGATAATCATTTTAATCTGTATCTTTTAATCATGACTTAACTATTTTGATAGTTCATGTCTATACAGATAGATGTATATAAACTGACCATATCTATCATCCACACACACCCTTCTTACCCCAGAACAACGTCCCTCCCCTCTTCATGCCCTTCCTCTTTTGTGGCTTATGTTACTTTTTGAAAAATTCATTTACTTATTTGTTTACATCCTAAATGCTACCCTCTTCCAGTGACACTCACAGAGTCACTCCCCCAACCCCTCTTTTTCTTCCCCTGAGAGGGTGGGTCCTCTGTGGTCATCTTCCTACCCTTGCACATCCTTTCCCACTGGAGCTAGACAAGGAAGTCATGGAAACTGAGCTGGATGGCTGTGGACCTCAGTCCAGCCTGTGTATACTCTTTGGTTGATGGCTCAGTCTCTGCGAGCTCCCAGGTTAGTTGACTCTGTTGCTCTTCCTGTAGAATTCCAATTCCCTTCAGGCCCTGCCATCCTTTCTTCAACCCTTCCATGATGTTCCTCAACCTCCATCCAATGTTTGGTTGTAGGTCCCTGCATCTGTTTCAGTCAGATGCTGGGTAGAGCCTCTTAGAAGACAGTTATGCTGCTGTCTGCAAGGATAAGAGAGTATCATTAATAGCCTCAAGGATTGGTGCTTGCCCATTAGATGCGTCGCAAGCTGGGCCAGTTAGTGGTTGGCCATTCCTTTGTTCTCTGCTTCATCTCTGTCGTGCATTGCTTTTAGACAGCACGAATTTTGGGTCAAAGTTTTTTCGGGTTGGTTGGTGTCCTGATCACTCCACTGGGGTCCTGCCTGGCCTCTTCCGAATCCATATCACCACAGTTAGGCATCTCTGCTAAGGTCACCAGCATTGACTCCTGGGAGTCTCCCCTAACCCAGGTCACTGGGACTTCCTAGAGATTCCACCCATGCCTCTACCACTGAGCCACTGATGTTCTGACAGGAAATTCTCTCCAGTGCCACTGAATTCAAGGCTATTTCCCGCTTTCTCTTCTCTTAGATTCAGTATATCCAGTTTAATGTTGAGGTCCTTTATCCACTGGGACTTGAGCTTTGTGCAGGGCGATAAATGTGGTTCTAGTTGCACTCTTCTACATGCAGGGAGAAAGAGGTTTATTTATTTTTAACATACCAAGTCCAAATCACTGCTGCCTGCTGGAATATTGGGTGTTTTTATTGGCTTGATCCATAGGATTTTTTAACACATCCTTAATTTTGGTTGTCCAACCTTGTAACTACTACTTTTTGTGGTCACACTTGCCCTATCCTGTTTAAGCCTTTAACCACTAGTTCTAATAACTATTTCTTTACTTTTTTGTTAAGCAGAGAGGGAGAGACTTAGGAGGGAGGGGGGAAAGGATCAGGTATGGAGGCAGGAACAGGAAACAAGCCCAGAGGGCCAGGAGAATGAATGGAAATAAGCAGCCTGAGTGGCAAGGAAGGGAAGTGGGGCAACTCTAGGATATTCCAGGGACCAGGGAGGTGAGAGACTTTCAGGACTCAGTGGGGGCAACCTTAGCCAAAATGGCCAGCAGTGGGGAGAGGGAACTCGAAGAATCCGCCTCCAGGAGATAACAGTCTCAAATTTCTGATCCAGAATTGTTCCTGTCTAAAAGAACTGCAGGGACAAAAAAACGAGGAAGAGATTGAGCCACCACGGCCCAGCGGGGAAGAGATTGAAAGGAAGTCTCATGGGAGGGCACCAAGGCCTGACACTAATATGCTGTGATGTGCTTACAGATGGAAGCCTGGCATGGCTGGCCTCTGAGCAGCCAAACTAGCAGCTGACTGAGACAGATGCAGATACCTACACCCGACCTGGACTGAAGTCAGGAACTCTTATGGTTGAATTAGGGGAAGGATTGAAGAAGTTGAAGGGGAGATCGACCCCATAGGAAGACCAGCAGTCTCAACTAACCTGGACCCCAGGGAACTTCCAGAGACTGAGCGACCAACCAGGAGTATACTGTGCTGGTCCGAGGCCCCTGGCATGCATATATATATCAGATCTGGCCTCAGTGGGAAAAGATGTGCTTAATCCTAGAGAGACTTGAGGCCCAGGAAAGGAGGAAGCTTTGTGTGTGTGTAGGGGGGTACTCTTAGAGGCAAGAGGGAGGAGAAATGAGATGAGGAACAGTGGGAGGGGAGACTAAGAAGGGGGACAATGGCTGAAATGTAAATAATGGAAAGGAAGGAAGGAAGGAAGCTTTGAAGGGAAGAAGGAAGGAAGGAAGGAAGGAAGGAAGGAAGGAAGGAAGGAAGGAAGGAAGGAAGGAAGGAAGGGAGGAAGGAAGGAAGGAAGGAAGGAAGGAAGGGAAGAAGGAAGAAAGGAAGGAAGGGAGGGAGGAAGGAAAGGAGGGAGGGAGG
>JADRCC010575843.1:0-10773 GCA_019843855.1 Hylomyscus alleni
AAAATACAGCTGAACAATTCAGGATTTAAAAGTAGAATTCAGTAAAGAGATAGCAAAATTAAGGTGGACATAAACAAAAATGAAGATAGAATCTGAAACCTCAGTTACCTAAACAGACTGTTCAGGGAAGAACTTTACGAGTAGAAAGAATCAAGTAGAGTACAGATGTCTTAGTTGGGGTTTCTATTTCTGTGACAAAACAGCACAACCTAAAGCAGTCTGAAGAGGAAAGGGCTGATTTTAGTTTACAATTCTCAGGTCACACTCCATCACTGAGGCAAGTCAGGCAGGAACCCAGAGGCAGGAACTGAAGCAAAGGCCACAGAGGAATGATGCTTGACCGCTCACCGTGCTTTCTTATAGCACGCAGGGTCACCTGCCCGGGAAGATGACATCCCACAGTGAACTATCATCAGTCAAGAAAGTGCACCATAAAAACGGCAGCATGGGCTTGTGCACAGGCCATTCTGGTGGGAGCACCTTCTCAGTTAGGGTCTCTCTCTCTCAGCTTATGTCAAGTTGCCACAAGACTAGCCAGCGCAACTGATTTCAAATTGTGCTTGTCAAATAGACACACAAACACATTACTGTTAATTGTAATCTTTCCTCTCTTTCATCCCTAAGACCCCCTCATATTAATATTAATATTTATATCACAATATAAAACATTCCAATTTTTAAAAGCCCTTCAGTCATGAAAAATTGAAACACTTTCAGAGTCCAGTTTCTTTAAATGGCAAAGCCTCTTTAAAATGAAAGGTCTCACTAAAGAAACTAAAGTCTCTTTAAAATGCCAAATCTTCTCTCAAACCCCAAAATTTCTCTAAGAGATAATCAAAGTCATAGCTGTGAGTTTCTGTAAACAAAAACAAGTTAAATGTTATTATTATTTTTTTTCATTTTAAGAGGAAAGAAGAGCCATAATCAGGGCAAAGCAAAAACACTATGGAGAGCTCAGTGTCGGACTCCTGGGGTCCTGTGCTCCTCTAGGGAATTGGACCATCAGGCATAGAATGTGTAGCTTGTCTCCTCGGTTCAGGTCAGCTGGACTCCAAGGATACGCCAAGTCCTGTCAGCTATCTCATGGTGCTGTCATCTCCCAGATGCTGGAATCTTCACAGCAACTGCACTGCATCTTCTCCAGTAGTCTCTCCTGACCTCTCTTCAACTCTTAACCCTGCTGCAGAATGCCAAACCTCAACCTCTCTCCATGACCCCTGCAATCTTGGAGTTCTCACTGGTATTAAGGTTATATATTTTCACCAGTGTCTTCTCCTGGCCTCTCGTAGTGACAAGCATCAGCTGCTCTCCATGACTCCTTCATGACTTTAAAACCAGTACCATGTGGGAAACTGTTACACGGTCCAAAGTCTGGCTCTCAGCCTGACAACTGTGGACACCTCTGGAACATTGTGTGCTGATCCTGAGAAAACACTGCTCAAGAGATTTTTACTTCAGTAATTGCTAGTCTTTTTTTAATTACTGCTAATTTCCAAGCTAACCAGCATAGATTGTCCCAGTAAATCAAAGTTTCTTATTGTGGTCCCTTTCCAGGCTTTCCTTCTAGCCCATCTCCATTTTTTTTTTTTTTTTTGAGTCTGTTGACTCATAGAACCTCTCTCCAACAGGGACTTACAGCCATCACACTAGGTTGTGACTCAGGTAAGGGGCATCCATCCTACTCCCTGTTTTCAGCTCTGGCCTTCCCAGATTTACCCTTAGTCCTAGTGTAGCCTGCCCATGGGGCTCTTCCTCCTAACCTACTTCTATCCCCTAAAGACTTAGTCTCTTGGATCCAAGGTCTCCCAACTTGTTCTCTTTATCCATTTCAGTATTTTCTTCTAGTTCATCTCCATTCCTTTGTGATTTCCCACAGACCTACAGATAGTCTGCCAGAGACCACAAACCTACCACACTTGAATAGGATCCAGGTGGGCAACAGCAACCAAAGAACATACACTTACCTAATAGATGAGACCAGATATCTTTACCAAACAACACCTCAAGCATCTTACATCCAGATGCCTAGACTGCATAACATGAAATAACCAGGGCAATATGCCTCTTCCAGAAACCAGGAACCCTGCTGTGTTAGGCCTCAAGGAAATCAATTCTGCCAAACCACAAGACAAGGACTTCGAAATAAAGAGGATATCAATAACTGCCTTAACGAGGAACAAGAAAACATAAAGAGCAGAATAAAATAGGAAAACCATTCAAAATATTAAAGTAGAATTGAACGAAGAACAGAATCCTTAAATAAAACCCAACTGAAATAAAGCTGGAAGTGAAAAGAACTCAGAATGTCAAACAAAACCCTCAGAGAGTAAGCCTCACCAAGAGATTAGACAACATGAAAGAGACAGTTCAGGCCTTTAATACAAAGTAAATGAAATGGATAAGTCATAGAAAATGTTCATTCTAAAACCAAACAAACAAAAGACCAAAAGCACGTACAAAACATCCAGGAAGTTTGGGACACTGTGGAAAGACAAAATCTATGAATAAGAAGTACAGAAGGAAGGAAAAAAACATGTTAAAAGCACAGAAAATATTTCAACAAATTCAAGAAAAATGTTCTCCAAATGAAACAAAAAGATGTCTGTCAACTACAAGAGGGCAAGTCACATATTAAGTCAGTTCCAGTAGAGTAACACCCAACTTCTCAATGGAGACTCTGAAAGCCAGAAGGGCCTGATGGATGCACTACAACCTTTAAGAGACCATAGATGCCAGCATTGACTACTATACCCAGCAAAATTATCAATAATAATCAGCAGAAAAAGAAAACCATTTTATGATAAAGACAAATGGAAGCAATTTGTCTGCCAACCCAGAACTACAAAAGGCATTAGAAGGAAAACTTAAGTCTGAGGAGATCACCTTCATTCAAGAGGAAAAAAAATAATGTCAGAACAGTTAATCAAATGAAGGAAAAAATGTCACATCACCAAAAAGTAACAGGAATTAATAAACAGTGCTCATTGATAACTCTTAATATTAATAATCTCAATTCCCTAATAAAAAGACTTAGACTTACAGATTAGATTAGAAAACAGGAATGAGAAATAGGATTCTGTTGCATCCAAGAAACACACCTCACCATGAATAGACATCACCTTAGGATAAAAGGATGGGAAAAAGTATTCAAAGTAAATGGAACCAAGAAGAAAGCAGGTACATAGCCATTTCAATATCTGAAAAAACAGACTTCAGATGAAAACTATCATAAGAGATAAGAAAGAACACTATAAACTCATTAAAAAGGAAAAAGATTGACCAAGAAGATATAATTCTAACATTTATGTACCAAGCACAAGGGCGCCCAAGTTCACTAAAGAAATACTACTACAGCTAAAATTACATATTGACTCTCACATAGTGATGGTGTTATCTGGTGTCAATACTTCACTCTTTCCAATAGAGAGGTTATTCAGACAAAAACTAAACAGAGAAGCACTGGAGTTAAATGACATCATAAATCAGATGGACCTAACAGACATCTACAGACCATTCCACCCAAACATTAACAAATATACTTTCTTATCAGAAGCTCATGAAACATTTTCCAAAATTGACCACTTATTAGGACACATGTCAAGATACAAATATATTAAAATAACACTCTGCATCTTATCTGACAACTATAGATGAAATCTGAATGTCAACAACAACAGAAATAGCAAAATGTGTATGAAATCCTAGAATTTGGGCAACTCACTACTGAATGATAATTGGTCAAGACAAATCAATAAGGAAATTAAAACCTTTTTAGGATTGGATAAAAATGAAAACATAACATACCCAAACCTATGGGATACAATAAAGGCACTTCCAAGAGGCAAATTCATAGCACTAAATCCCTACATTAAAAACAATGGAGAAATTTCACATTAACGGTAGACACTTTTTACATACTTATTGGAAGCTCTAGAAAAACAAAAATAAGTAATATTCAAAAAGTGTAGAGAGGAAGCAATAATCAAACTCAGGGATGAAATCAATGAAATAGAAAAAAAATACAAAGAATCAGTGAAAGAGTTAGTTCTTTGGGAAAATTAGTAAGACTGACAAACTTTCATCTAAATTAACCAAAATACACACAAAGAAAATCCAAGTTAATAAAATTAGAGATGAAAGGGAAGAGGCTACAACAGACACCAATTAAATTTAGAGAAGAGTGTAGATATACTTTAAAAATCTGTATTCCACCAAACTGAAAACCTAGTAGAAATGGATGAATTTCTTAAGTCAAGATGAAATAAACAATTTCACTAATCCTAGTGAAACAAAGCAATAATTAAAATCCTTCCCCTTAAAAACCCAGGGCCAGATGAACTCAGTGGAGAATTCTACCAGATCTTCAAAGAATTATAACACTAATACGCCTCAAAATATCCTGCAAAACAGAAACCAAATAAATGTTTCCCACAGTTTTTTATATGAAACTTCTTTAACCCTGATACCAAAACCCCACAAAGACTCCCTTTCTTCTCTCAGAAAACCCCAGAAGATTACAAACAAGTATCCCTTAAGGATATACACGCAAAACTTTTCAATAAAATACTTACAAACCAAATTGAAGAACACCTCAAAAAATTATCTGCCATGATCAAGTTGGTTTCATCTCAGAGATACAGGGATGGTTTGACATATTTAAATCAACAAATATAATTCACCACATAAGCAGAATGAAAGACAAAACCAACTGATCTCTCATTAGATATAGACAAGGGCATTGATAAAACCTACCATAGCTTCTTGATGAAAGTTCTAGAGAGACTTAGGATACAAGGGATATACCTCAACACAATAAAGGCAGTTTACAGCAAGAATACAACCAACATCATCCTAAACAGAGAAATGATAATCATTTATCACTAAAGTCAGGAAAAAGAAAGTATGTCCATTCTCTCTAAACTTACTCAATATAGTGCTTGAAATCTTAGCTGGAAATCAAGAGAAGGGGGATACATATAGGAAAAGAAGGAGTAAAAGTATCCTTATGTGTAGATGATATTACTTTATCCTAAAGACTCTAGCAGGAAATTTCTAAAGCTGATAAACAATTTCAGCAACATAGCAGAATACAAAAATAACACACAGACACACACAGACACACACATATACACACATACACATACAGACACACACAGACACACACATACACACACACACAGACACACACATACACATACACACACAGACACACACACATCTGGTAGCCTTTCTATATATAAATGACAGACAGAGAAAGAAATTAAGATGTAATACCCCTCACAATAGCTTCAAAAATATATTGAAATATTTTTAGCTAAACAAGTAAAAGATTTGTGTAATAAAAACTTAAAGACTTTGATGAAATAAATCAAAAGGTACACTAGAAAATGGAAAGATGTCTCATCCTGTCTTACTCCAGTCAGAATGACATTCTTACCTAAAGCAATCTATATATTCAATTCAATTTTCATCAAAATTCAAGACAATTCTTCATGTAAATTTAATCCTCAACTTATATCAATGACAAAAACAGAAAACAAAATAAACAAAAACCCAGGATAGTTAAAAACAGTTCTGAGTCATGAAAGAACTGTGGGTGGTTTCACCATCTCATATTTCAAGCTGTAGTACAGAACTGTAGTAATTAAAACAGTGATATTGTCATACAAACAGACATGTAGATCAATAGAATTGAAGACCCAGAAATGAGTTCATATACCTATGGATACCTAATTTTTGATAAGGAAGCCAGAAATACACACTGGAGAAAAGACAACATCTTCAATAAATGGTTCTGGTCAAACTGGATATCCGAATGTGGAAAAATATAAACAGATTTATACTCATCACTCTGCACAAAATTCAGCTCCAAGTCGATCAGGGCCTTCACATCAGGCCAGAGTCACTGAATGTGATAGAAGAGAGAAAATGGGAATAGTCTTGAAGTCATTGACACAAGAAAAGACTTTCTGAACATAATACTGATAGTGCAGGCACTAAGACCAACAACTGATAAATGGGACTTCATGAAACTGAAAAGCTTCTGCACAGCAAGAGAAATAATCAACTAAGTAAACAGTCTACAGAACAGAAGATCTTTGCCAGCTTTACATCTGACAGAGGTTTAATATTAAGACTACACACATACACAAAAAAACCCCTAAAAACTAAAAAAAAACAAAAAACCAAATGACTGAAGGAAAAAGAGGAGGAAGAGGTGGAGGAGGAGGAAGAGGAGGAAGAGGAGGAAGAGGAGGAGGAGGAGGAAGAGGAGGAGGAGGAGGAGGAGGAAGAGAATGGCTAATAAATATTTAAAAGATTGTTTATCATCTCTAGCAATTATAGAAATGCAAATTAAAAAGCTTTGAGATTTCATTCTACTCCAGTTAGAATGTCAGCGATCAACAGAACAACTAAGGATCAATGTTAAAGGATTTGTAAGGAAAAGGACACATCCCCACCCCCCACCCCCATTCACTGGGGAGGAATTGCAAACTGGTTCGACCACTATGGGAATCAGTTTGGAGAATTCTTAAAAAGTTAAAAATGAATCTACCATAAGGCCCAGCTATACCACTTCTTGGCATATTCCCAAGGGACTCAACATCCTACTCTACAAACTTGTTTTTATTGTATTCACAATAGCTAGGAAATGGAAACAACATAAATGTCTTACAGTGGATGAAGGGATAATGGAAACATGGTATATACACGTGATGGAATCCTGTGCAGCAGTAAGAAAAACAAAACTATGAACTTTAACAGAAAATGGATGGAAGTAGAGACGATCATATTGAGGCAGGTTATCCAGACCCAGAAAGACAACCCTTCCTTGTTCTCTCTTATTGTAGCTCCTAGATCTAAATCTTCAAATGTGAGTACATAGCCTGTGGTAACTATGGAAACTAGGAAGGCGAAACAGGACCATTGCAAGGATGGGGGATGGGCAGGGAATAGTAGAGACAGGGATCGGAAGTACAAGCGATCTGATCCAGGAAGTAGCAAAGGGGGGCTCTTTTTTAAAAAAAAATTATTCTTTTATATATTATATTCTGACAGCAGTCTCTCCTCCCTCCTTGCCTCCAAGTCCGTCCCTGCTACTCCCCCACCCCCATCCACTCCTCATCCATTTCCCTTTAGACAAAGGGCCGGCCTCTCAGGGATATCAACCACACGTGGCATATCAAGTTACAGTAAGAGTAGGTACTTCGCCTCCTAAGAGGCAACCCAGGAGAGGGGAAAGGATTCCAAAAGCCGCTGGCAAAAGAGTCAGAGACAGTTCCTGCTCTCACTGTCTTGAGTCCCAAAGACCACTAGACTACACAAACATGTATGCAGCGGGCCTAGGTGAGACCCACACAGTTTCCACAATAGAATGGTATCTATTTTATTTCCCCTTCCCAGGGAGATTCAGGTGTCCCTGCCCTTCCCTTGAGTCTTCCTTGTTTCTTAGCCTTTCTGGGTTTTATGGATTGTACCATGATTATCAAGAGGGGGCTCGTTACTGCTGGGCAGGGAGATAAATGAAGAGGAAGGTGGGAAGACAGTAAAGGGGATTAGCAGGAAACAATATTACAGTGGCGGGGGAGGGGGAGAATGGCAGAGGAGGGGCTCCTGAGGGAAGGGGAGTGACATATTCAAGGGAGAAGGAAGGGAAATAACAATACAGATGGCTGAAAGTGCCACAACAGATCAGTCTTCACTATTTACCTGAAAGAAAAAAAAAAACGCATGTAATTCATTATATAAATATACATGTATAGTTTTACTAAACTTGTCACCTGGGATCTTTCCAAGAGTCAAACACCATCTAACATAAGCCCCAGTACTAATTATAAGAAGCAGGGCTATCCAAGAGACTCTCAACACATACAGTCTGTTGCTGCTACCGTTTATTACCTCCAAGAGGTGCAATGTAGGTTCCTCTTTCTAAAGACACCGTGTACTCCAGAAACAAGTCCCCCGGAAACACCTGAGCTAGAATTGACATGAATGTCCCCCCTCTAAGGACTAGCTTTCATTGTACAAGAAGTCCCCAAGCAACTTTTCAGAGCAGGTAGGCAACTTACAGTACTATGCACCTAGGACCCTTGTGAACCCCATCAAGGACCAGCATGACATGATAACCCTACAAGTGCAGTCATGGTACACATACTTTGGTGGCAACCAACTGCCCTGGAATTGGACTTAAGATTCATTGAACAAGAAGGGAACCATGCCTGGTGCTAGAAACTGCTAGTGAAGTCATAGGTCGAGGAGAATCTACAACTACTAATTTATTAAACCAGAGTACCCTTAACAATAATCTAGAAACACTTGTCCTTATGTCTCCAGATACAATGTATCTGGAAATAAAAAGGAGTAGCCAATGATAATAGAGAAGAAAGACAACTGGAAGAGCTTATGCCTGCTAATGTCAAATTTACAGTGTGCCACCAGACCTTTAATACTAGCCCTTGTGAGGCAAAGGCAGGAAGATTTCTGTGAGTTCCAGTGCAGCTCGGGCTACATATTAAGTTCCAGGACAGCCAGTGCTACACAGTAAGACTCTGTTTCAAAAACAAAAGCATGCAAACAAAATACCCCAACAATGAAAACAAAACCCACTTGCAATAGAATCAGATTAATTAAGGTAATGTCCTCCTTAAAAAGGAGAGTTAAGTGGGACACTCCAACACACACACACACACACACACACACACACACACACACACACACAAAATGACCTATACATATATCTTCACAAATATGCTTTCATGATTTGATCAAGGGAAAAAAAGATCTTTTAAATGAATAGTTCTACATCCACAGTTGGATCAAAAATACCAAACATTGACCCCTACTTCACACCACACACTAAAGGTAATTATGAGTTGGCTACTGATTAAAGTGTAAGAAGCACAACAATGAAGACTTCTTGAATTAGACTGGGATAGGTACAAATATGGAGACAAAATATAGAGTAGAGTCTGAAGTTAAGGCCATCCAGAGACTGTCCCACCTGGGGATTCATCCCATATACAATTACCAAACCCAGACACTATTGTGGATGCTAAGAAGTGCATGCTGACAGGAGGCTGATATGGCTGTCTCTTGAGAGGCCCTGCCAGAGCCTTACAAATAGAGTCGGACGTTAGCTGCCAACCATTGGACTGGGCGCGGAGTCCCTAATAGAGGAGTCAGAGAAGGGACTGAAAGAGTTGAAGGGGTTTGCAACCCCATAGGAAGAACAACAATATCAACCAACCTGACCCCCTAGAACTCCCAGGGACTAGGCCAGCAACAAAGGAGTACACTTGGCTCCAGCTGCATATGTAGAAGATGATGGTCTTGTCAGGCATCAATGGGAGGGGAGGTCTTTGGTCCTATGGAGTTTCGATAGATGCCCCAGAGTAGGGGAATCAAGGGCACGAGAGGTGGGAGTGGTTGGGTGGGTGGAGGAACACCCTCATAGAAGCAGGGGGAGGGAGGATGGGATAGGGGGTTTCCAGGAGGGGCAGAGAAACTGGGAAATGGGATAACATTTGAAATGTAAATAAAGAAAATATCCAATAAAAATTAGATGAAGAGAAAAAAAAAGATGATTTAGATGGGGCATACAAACTACCAAATACAAAGAGAATAAACATTAGAATTAGCTTCTCACTTGTAAAAGGCAGCAACAGAGAAATGAAAAGGCAAGCATAGAATATCTCCAAAACATAACTGACACACCATCCATATCCAGAATCTGTTTTAAAATTCCAAAAGCAAGTAAGGCATGCACAAATCAGTAGAAAAACAGGCAAACAGAACCAAATCAAAGGGAAATCCCAAACAACCTCTTTTGGGCAGGTTCTTTAGCAATCAACAATATGTGTTAAAGGTGCTTAGTCTATAAGGCAATGAGTGGAACTGTCTGCAGTAGCACCACATACAGCTGCCTGATGGATGAAAAGGAAGAAGATGGAGACCATATCTTGTGCTAAGAGGATGGACAGCCCTTTCATGTGCACGGTTGAAAGGTGTGGACTTTGACACAGTGCTCTGCAAACAAACTATTCATGAAGATTGACATGGGCATATTCTGTGACTCTTAGGGTAGGACATGAGGGACAAATACTGAAACACATGCATAACATTATTTGTAATACCCCCAAATTGGGAACATTTCAAATGCCCTTTATTGGTAGAAAGGATAAAAAAAAAATAGTGGGATGTCAATTCAGTGGAATTCTGTGCCATTCAAAGAGTGAACCACCACCACTTTATCCACATAACTGAGATATTACATAAGCATGCTAGGGGATGTTTATGAAATGCATAGAGGGATTGTGCTACGTACAAAAGCTGTTTTAAAGTTCAAACATGAGTAGAATGAGGGCTTACAATGCATATCAGTGGGAGAGTGCTTGCGTGGTCTGTGATAAGCTCTGTGTTTGATTCCCACTATCACAAACACATAAAACCAAAATGAGTAAACTGAATCTATTGTGATGGAAGCTGGAAGATGGGTTACTACAAGAGACTCTATGGCTGGGAGTGGGTGTGAGAGTGGAGACTTCTGGAAGCCTTTGCGCACGCTTGTGTGCCTTTCTATTTCTCAACTTAGGATGAGTTCATGGGGCATTCATTTTGAAATGCTTTGAGTTGTGCACTTACAAGTGTTTTACAATTCCATATGGATGTTTTTATGGTTTGACAAAACCTTCAAATATTCTCTATAACCAGTTTTCTGTATAATTTGTGGGTTCTATAATTCATTATACGAAGAAGAAGAAGAAGAAGAAGAAG